>CAUYLG010056516.1:0-34476 GCA_963573385.1 Cacajao melanocephalus
AGCAATTGCATAGCATTTCACAGGTTTAAATAAAATATTGGTTGGCTGCTTGTTTGTTATTTTCATCTCTTATTCCTTCCTGTCTCCATTGTTAAGCACAATTATTGGCATAATAGAGGTTTTTAATACCCATTTTTAGAATGCATTCTAGCATGGGCAATAGAACAAGAATCCCGTTCTCTCTCCCTCTTTCTCTTCCTCTTTCTTTCTCTCATACATTCTTTTTTTTTCTTTCTTTCACTCTCACTTTCTTTCCTCTCTTTTTCTTTCTTTCAAAAAAAAAAAAGATTTCAATTCTTTCCATTTTCATTTATAGGTGATCATATTCTCAATCAAAATAGCAACCTATTTATAGATATTGACAAACTGACTCTACAGTTTCTACAGAAAGTTAAAAGACCTAAAACAGTAAACATAATATTGAAGAAAAACAATAAAGTTGCTATGCTCATATTATCCAATTTCAAGACTTACTATAAAGCTATAGTAATTGAGACTGAGATTTTATTTTATTGAAAGAATAAGCTTATATAGATCATAGGTAGATAATAGATAGCCTAGGAATAGACTAATACAAACAACTGATTTATGTCAGAAAAAAAACCCCACAGAAACTATTTTCTGTGCAGAATAATTTTAAACAATTTATGTAGATACTCCATGCTCAAGGAGGTGGAAAATTAGTTACTCTTGTTGAAGTGTGCATTGCACTTCCTTCTGAAAGAAAATGGAAGAAGCGTAGTTTTACAGTGAATAAATAGGAGAAATACAACTTTAGCCAGGTGATTAGGTTATCAACAATAACAAGTCATTGTTATTTTGATAATACGTACACTCGATATGGTGTGATGAAAAGTGACACTTCACCTCTCAAAAGGCCATAACTCCAAGTCTAATCATCAACAGAATATCAGATAAATTTCAACTAGTGACATTCTATAAAATACCTCAGTATTTTCTGGGTCATCAAAACAAGGAAAGCCTGAGAAACTATCACAGTCAAGAGAAGACATGCCTGCTCAATGTAATACAGTCCCTGTATGGTATCATGGAATACAGAAAGAACATTAGATAAAAACTTAGGAAATGGCTGGGTGCGGTGGCTCACGCCTGTAATCCCAGCACTTTGGGAGGTCGAGGTAGGCGGATCATGAGGTCAGGAGTTCCAGACCAGCCGGGCCAACGTGCTGAAACCTGTCTACTAAAAATATGAAAATTACCTAGGTGTGGTGGCGGGAGCCTGTAATCTCAGCTACTTGGGAGACTGAGGCAGGAGAATCGCTTGAACCTGGGAGGCAGACCTTGCAGTGAGCAGATACAGCAGCACTGCACTGTAGCCTGGGTAACAGGGAGAGACTCCATCTCAAAAAAAAAAAAAATACTAGTAAGAAATGAGAATAAAGTATATACTTTAGGTAATGATAGTAGATCAATATTAGTTCATTAATTGTAAAAAAATATATACATAAAATGTAGCATATAAATGTAAGATGTTACAGGAAACTGGTGTGCAATACATAGGAACTCTTACTATGTTTACAACATTTGCATAAATCTAAAACTGTTTTAAAATGAAGGTTTTGAAAAGTGGGCAAAGGATACGAAGAGTCATTTCTCAAAAGAAGACATGCAGTCAACGAACATGAAAAAAGCTCATCATCACTGGTCATTAGAGAAATACAAATTAAAACCACATTGAGATACCATCTCACACCAGTTAGAATGGTGATCATTAAAAAGTCAGGAGAGAACAGATGCTAGAGAGGATGTGGAGAAACAAGAACTCTTTTACACTGTTGTTGGGAATGTAAATTAGTTCAACCATTGTGGAAAACTGTGTGGCGATTTCTCAAGGATCTAAAACTAGAAATACCATTCAACCCAGCAATCCTCTTACTGGATATATACCCAAAGAATAATAAATCATTGTATTATAAAGACATGTGCACACTTATGTTTACTGTGGCACTGTTCACAACAGCAAAGACTTGGAACCAACCCAAATGCCCATCAATGATAGACTAATCTGAGAAAAGTCATTTCTTCCCAGAGAGAGATTATTTGGAAAAAGAGTGGGTTGAAGAGTGAGAAAATACATTTGACCTTTTCAAGTGCTTATGAAGACAGCTACATGGATCCATTTTGCAGTAAGCTGAACATTCATGTTTAGTCTTAGGAGAAAGGTCTTAATTGGAAGTTTAATTCTGGGAAATGAACACCAAAGCCAATTCAGTCAGTAAAGTAGATCAGAATACTTAGGAGGAGTGTCAGAAATTTTAAAAAGCAAAACTCTGGGGGAATTATAACTTTAAGTAGAATGTGAAAGTAGGTGAGGAGCCAGAAGAAAGTGGTGTGCTATAAGAGAAGAGAGAGGCGTTTTCATAAGTGGAGAGGGTAAAAAAGACACATGAAAATTACAGCAATGCATTTACCAAGGGTCAGAATTTTCATCATGCTTTTCTTATTTTAAACTGTAATTTTCAGTTGACCTATACAATCAATTAATGGGCTTTAAAATCAGTTTGTAATGATTGGTATTATTTTAAATGAAATGGAATAGGAAATATGAAATTCATCACACACAGGAAAATATTACATTCACCTCAAAGAGGTGAAATCGCTCAAAAATGTTGGTCAGATGTAGACACTAATGGTGCCAAATATGCACCAAGAAAGTGTAAAAGGTTTATTATCCGCACAAAAGGATTTCTGAAGAAAGTAGGAAAGCTCCCAGGCAAGTTCAAACATGAGTTGAGAGAGTCAGAAAGAATGGCTGAGGTTTTTACAGTGGTTACGGAGTGGAGCTGTGATGAGGATTCCCACGTGTAGTCCGAGCCTTGGGTGGTTTGAAATTCCACCCCCATCTTGGCTCCAAAGAGTCAGCTTTCTTACTAGCTTTCCTAGATGTGAGGTAAGAGACAGAACGGGGAATGGTGGGATATAAAATCTGTGAGCAGTCAAACATCAAAAGTAGAACCTCACTCTATCACAGTAAGCATTATTTCAGGAAAGGTTTTTATCAGTAGCATGAGTGTAAGTGTGTATGGATCAGATTCTGCTAAATGTCTTATTTTAGATATGGTTGAAAAGTTTAAAGGTTTGAAAGTCAGGAACCTAAAAGTTATTAAACAGGTTACATTAAATTACAGTTCAACTTAAACACATAGAGTAATAGATTTTTTCCTCCAAGTTCATCACCAAATTAAATGCAGAAATGAATTTTAATGGTCTTACTCAGGCTCTTGCTGTCTCTTTTCTTTTATTCCAGGAATTTAAGGACTGGGAAATTTAAAGTCCATTTATTAACACCCTTGCTGCCTGCCAAGCCTTTTGATTCATCTGAGCTGCAAGTTATTTCATTTAGTTTCATCTTGAAAATCAGAACGTGTGCTCTAATCCTAGAATAGATTTACACTTCCAAACAGTCTTGTTATAAAATCCTTGAACTTCTGTCATGGTATCAGTCTTTCTGATACCATCTTACTTGCATTCTTCACTCTCTCCTATTGTTAGTATGCTTAGGGAAAGAGTTTTTGAACCTTTAGGATCCACAAAAACAGGAATTCAAAATTACAGCCTTTGTATATGTGGTAAATGTACTTAAATATTATTTAGTTTACCCAGATACGAATACAGATTCTATAATAATACATCACATTATTAAGCATAAGTAATTAAAAACTTTATTTTGGTCAGTCTACATATACATTTAGAACTCGTTTGGCCTCATGACTCTTTCTGCTGGCATGTTCTCCCAATCCTGACCTTTCCTATAGCACTACATAATTTTCCTATGTATTAGAGAATGTTGGTGTTTATCCAATTATCTAATTATTTCCTTTTTCTCTTGAGTACTTTTGAAATCTTTATGATTTTAGCCCTTTTTCCCCTCTTAAGCAATGCAATGAAGTGACATCAACCCTACCCAAGTATTTATACACAAACACCCACACAATCACAACCTTATCTTTCTGATAGACAAATAGAAAATGTTGATTAAAATATCACTATGCAATGTTAATTGGACTGTGATCTCACTGTATAATGAGCTTCCATTTAGAAAACATTTGCTATGTGAGGTGTTTCTGGACACTGCATTTTAGATTAGAACCTAACTGAGTATATAGTCTACTGCCTTAAAAAGTACAATTACCGCTTTTTAAAAGAACAACATAAATTGCTGGATAATTTGACAGGTGAGTGCTGTTCATCTAGCAGCAATATGTGTGAGCTGGGAGCCATGTGAGGAGAAAGAGAGAGCAAAGACATACTTCTATTTGGTTTGTGTTTCCTCCTTTTCTATTTCTTTTTAATTTTGTTTCTATTTTCATACCTTTTGGGGGAACAGGTGGTGATTGCTTACATGAGTAAGTTCCTTAATGGTGATTTGTGAGATTTTTGGTGCACCCATCACTCAAGCAATATACACTGAATTCAATTTGTAGTCTTTTATCCCTCACTCCCTTCCCACCCTTTCTCTCCCAAGTCCCCAAAGTCCACTGTATGTATTCTTCTTATGCCTTTGCATCCCCATAGGGGATGAGCATTTGGATTTTTTTTCTTATTTGGTGGCGTCATAGATAATATGGCTATAAGCATTCTGTATGTGACTCCCTGAGCATCCAGGCAAGAATTTCTCTAGAGTATATACCTAGAAATAAACTTAATAGGTGATAAGGCTCACATCTTTAACCTCACTGGATGAATTTAAATTTTCTGCAAAGTGATTTCCCAATTTATATTCTTGCCATCTCCGTGTGAAAGCTCCCAGTGCACCACATGCAAAACTGTAAGCAAAATATTTAAAGTTCTGTCAATGTGATTAGTTTAAAATGAGAACTTGGTATATTTTTATTTATATTTTTCATATTCAAATTAACTTCCGCATGTTTTTATATTTTATGTCATGTATTTCTCTCTCATATAAAACGCATGGTCTTGATTTTTGCCCCAGATTTAATCTGGTTGATTTTCCCTCCTTATTTGTAAGAATACTTTGTTTGTTTTCTAAACAAATCTTTTGCCAGTTTTATATGTTAAAAGTCTGTGGCTTTTAGTTATACTTTTTAAATGGTGCCTTTGATGGATAAAAAATTTAAATCTATCAAGCTTTTTCATTGTGAGTTGTGCTTTTTATATCTTGTTTAATAAATCCTTTCCTACCTTAACATCACAGTATCTTTTATATTTATTTCTGAAATATTTAAAGCTCTGTTTTTCACAATTTCAGATTTTTTTTAGCTGGATTTGATTTTTGTACACAGTATGAAAAAGAATCCAAACTTTATATTTTTTCTAAATAGATACCCACTTGTCCAGCTACTCTTTATTGAACTGTCCATTTTTGCCTCCAACTGATCTAGAGACAACTTAGATTTATATTGAGATTGGCAAAACTGAGGAGTCAGTTTCAAGCCTTCTAATACTGCCCATTGGCTATCTGCCTGTCCATATACCAATGTTGCTTCTTTGTTATTATTATAATATTATACTAATTTCTGGTAATGTAAGTGTGTTTCTACCTTCTTATTAAGAAGTCTTTTCTAGAAACCATATAGACTTTACGGTTTTGATTGGACAAGAAATTACTGCATAAATTAATGAGAACACTGTCACATTTATAATATTGTGCCTTCTTCATTGACATATTAAGTTGAATTATATGAAATTGCTGATATTTAACTGTTTTGATTTGTTTAATTAACATTCCACTTTTTCATGAATTCATAACATTGTTAGATTTAATCAAAGGCACATATTTTTTTTTACTAGTATAAAGCAATGTAGATAATTGACCTGAATTTGTCTTTTATCTAGTAATCTTATTTCCTTAACTAAACCATTTATTATAATATTGATATGAGCAGTGACAGGCAATAACTTTGTCTCATTCAGTTCTTGATTTTTAAAGAAAAGGCTGACAATATTTAACTATTTAGTGTGAGATTTACTGGAAGATTTTGATCAATAACCTTAATAGGCTTAGGAATGATCTTTCTCAGTTCTAGTGTACAAACATAGGTTTTATTTTATTTTCAGTAAATGCTGAATATTGTCAACATATTTTTCTGCATTTATTAAGAACAAGTGAATTTTCTTTGTTTGATAGATTATAGTAAAGTATATTGATAGGCTTTTGTGACAATATACATGTACATATATGTATATATATATATTTTATTGGAAAAATTAGGTAACATGCTTGCATGAAGTGCATAAATATCTACATATGCTGCAAAATAATCCTTATAAAACAAACACTTGCTTGTTTTATTCAGCTTAAATTATAGAAAACTATAAACAGTTAAAAGGCTGTAAAAGCCCAGAAATAAATACTATTATAATGAGTTATTGAGCAGTGACAATACTGTTGAGTTCTAGAGTATGCTTCTTCAACTATAATTCACAATGTCAAATTATTTTCTAGGCATGTGGCTTTATTTAGAAAATAATTTGGTAAAGTTACATGCCTGCAACCAACTGATCTTCAACACAGGCAACAAACAGACACTGGGAAAGGACACCCTGCTAAATAAATGATGTTGGGAATATTGGATATCCATATGCAGAAGAATAAAACTGGACCCATATCACTCACCACATACAAAAATTAATTCAAGATGAATTAAAGATTCAAATGTGGCACCTGAAACTGTAATTCTAAATGTAAACCTTTTCTGGACATTGGCCTAGGCAAAGAATTTATGACTAAGTCCTCAGAAGCAAACACAACAAAAACAAAAATAGACAAGTGGGACTTAATTAAACTAAAAAGCTTCTACACAGCTAAAGAAATAATCATCAGACTAAGCAGACAACCTACAGAATGGAAGAAAGTATTTGCAAACTATGCATCTGGCAAAGGATTAATATCCAGAATCTACAAGAAACATAAACAACTCAACAAGAAACAAACATCATTAAAAAATGAGCATAGTATATGAACAGAAATTTCTCAAAAGACATACAAGTATCTAACAAACATGAAAAACTGCCAACATCACTAATCATCAGAGAAATGCAAATTAAAACCACAATGAGATGCCATCTGACACCTGTTAGAATAGCTGTTATTAAAAAGTCAAAAAATAACAGCTGTCGATGAAGATGAGGAGAAAAGGAATGCTTATACACTGTTAATGGGAATGTAAATAGTACAACCTTTATGCAGAACAGTATGGAGATTTCTCAAAGAACTAAAAACAGAACTGCCATTCAATCCAGCAATCCCATTACTGGGTATCTACTCAAAGGAAAAGAAACCATTATGTCAAAGACAGACCTGCACTGATATATTTATTGCAGCACTATTTGCCGTAACAAAGTCATGGAATCAACACAAGTGTTCATAAACGGAAGACTGGATAAAGAATATGTGAGATGCACATACACACACACACACACACACACACACACACACACACACACTAAGGAATACTACACAGCCATAAAAAGAATAAACTCATATCTTTTTGCAACAATATAGTTGGACCTTAAGGCCATTATCATAAGGGAAATAATTCAAAAACAAAAAAATCAAATACTAATGCTCTCACTTATACGTGGGAGCTAAACAATGGATGCATATGAAAGTACAGAAGATAATAAAATACATTGGCGATGGCAAAACAAAAAGGAGAAAGGGAAGGAGTGTGAGGGATGAAATATTGCCTGGTAGGTACAATGATTACAATTCAGATCATGGGTACACTAAAAGCCCAGGCCTTACCTCTACACAGTATATCCATGTAACAAAACTGTACTTGCATCAACTAAATCTATAAAAAAGTTTTAAGAAGCCAAATTATTTATAAAGTGTTTTTACAAATCGAGGAACTCATTGTATGCTCATATGACAACTCTCATTTTACCCCATCCTTTTCAGTAGGTCTTTTTGATGGATTGATTTGTATTGCCATGAATTTTAAAAAAAAAATTTTTTTAATGGAGTCTCACTCTGTTGCCCAGGCTGGAGTGCAGTGGCACAATCTTGGCTCACTGCAACCTCTGTCTCCCTGGTTCAAATGACTCTCCTGCCCTAGACTCCCGAGTAGCTGGAATTACAGGCACGTGCCCCACACCTGGCTAAATTTTTATATTTTTTGTAGAGACAGGATTTCTCCATGTTGGCCATGCTGGTCTTGAACACTGACCTCAGGTGATCTGCTGAGCTCGGCCTCCAAAGTGCTGGGATTACAGGCATGAGCCACTGCACCTGGCCTAATAAATTTAAGAATCTTTTTATTTGTCTATTGGCTGTTTGGATTTTCTTTTTAGGTACTCCTTCTCTTAAGTTTTCTCATTTTAGTATTGACTTTTCTATCTTCTTTATTTTATGCTGTGGGGTATTGTCTCCTTAAACTTCACCCATCGTAGTTTGGATGAAAAACTACAGCTATTAAGTTTTTTATTCTTATGGAAAAGATTAGATAACATAAATAATACTTGTTAATTGTTATTAGCAGCATTAAAGAATTATAAGAAAGAGATGAACTGGGTGACTACTTTTCCAATTTGCCAAAAGAAATGTAAAGGAATTAACAAAGTTTAGACAGTTGTAACATATAGCAGGGCCTTACCTAACTCCCTTTCCCCTTCCCTACATTAATTAATGCCTGGGAAATAAGTGTCTCATTGGGAATAGTCTTTAAACAATGATGATGAGGATCAGTTTATAAGTAACCCCAAACCCTTGCTCTTCTCTGTGAGTGGGGAATTTGAAAATATGAGGCTAGTTTTTAGTATTTTTCGTATTTTTCCCTTATGATTATGCTTTAGTAACTCAGAGTGTTAGCTTGATAACTTATCTTTATTTGGCTCTTTTGCTTTCTAGTTCCAGTTCTCAAACTCCCATCAGATTTTTCCTTGATCCCTCAATTTTCTGTATTTAAACTAAAATTCTTTCCTTAGAATTTTATTTGGAAAAACTCAAGACAGAACACTCAAGGAAAAAAAAAATGTTCAACTGCTCCTGTCCCAAGCAGTTACGAGATAAAATTGAAACAAGCTGGAAGACTACCATGTGAGTGAGTAAAACTCAGCTTAACGAAGGGATTCAGCTTTGTAACAATGATTAGATTAAGTATATTTCAAATGACTTCCATGTAGCTTTCACTAAATTCAGGAAGAGAATCACTGAGTTAGTGAGAAGTCAATAAAGTAAGCATAGCATAATTTGAAACTATATCTAGAAATAAATGTTGGGTGTGGTTTTTAACACGTGAAACTGTCTATAAATAAACATATCTTAAGCCTACTAAATTGTTGACATAATCAAAGCAACCACATGCTAAGGCTAAGAAAGGTTTTTGTTGAAGAAACAAGACAATTTTCAGAACCCCAAACTTTCATTAATAGAAAATGAGTTATGAAAGCTTAGAAATGCTCTGAGAGGACCTATTTCCCAGCATCCCTTTGGATGTGGTATGGAGGGTCCTAAACAAGGATTAATCCTCTAGAGCAGTAGTCTGCAAACTGTAGCCCACAAATCTTGCCATGTCCATTCATTTATATATTGCTAATGGCTACTTTCATGCCACCATAGCAGAGTTGAATAGTTATGACAGAGATCACATGAGTTCCAAAGCCCAAAAGAGTTCTCTACTTACAAAAAAAAAAAAAAAAAAAAGTCTGTAACTGTCCCACAGGGCAGAACCAACAGTGAACAGATAAACGTGGAAATTCATTTCAGAGACCATACTGAGGGTTTAACAACATTTTTTGCAACCTAAGGTAGGCAATCTTTAGAATCTTCAAAATATCTTTCCAGAATTCCAGTGACAATCATGTGCCATCTTTTAAAATTATTTTTTTTGGGGGGACTCGTTTAAGAGAGAGAGAGTAGTTATTATCCCCCCACCATTGTATATAGGATTTTGAACATAGTAAGTTACTTTTTTTTATTTCATAGGTTGCTGCACTATGTAGTAACACATAGGTGACCAAGTAGCAGGGCTGCATATTAACTAAAAATCCTTGTCAAGTATTATGAAGGGTGTAAGATTTTACCCTAATTTTAAGTGGACAAGGTAGCTGTACAGTTTCATGGATGCTGACAGAAGACATAAGATACTTGAGTCAGAGACAAAAGACTTCATTACACGTGACAGTAACCAGCTTGAGCTTCATGTTCACATTGGTTCTCCAGGCCCCTAAGTCCCAAGGAACAATGCTGAGTGTCCCAAAGGGACACTGCGTATGCAGCATTAGTTCCCATTCCAGCTAAGGAAACTGAGCTTAGGAAATGGCAGTATTTTAAAGGAGGTTGCTGGCAACCTTCCCTACTTTTCCCTAAGTGGGAAGCATTATTTTTATATTCCTGGACAGCAAACAAATATGTCCTCTGCCCTAAAAGGAAAAACTATATCTAAATTCCCAACTGATTTTCTATTTTAAAAAATCCTCAATAGTCTGGAGCAAAAACTTAAACAAGATGTGCAGCAAGATAAGAGACATATGAAAGATTGTTTGCCAACAGTCTTGGACTTTGAACTGGTGTCGTGACTTAGTGCAACTTGGAGTTGTCTATTTTAGGGAAGTTATATGTGTTCTCTATACAAAGAATGGAGTTAACAGCTATTTGGCGACCAGAATGGCAGAAGACTGTAACAAAAACCACAAATGCTCGAAGATGTCCATTCTTTCTCTTCATTCTGGGAATATCTTCAGACTACATTTCCTAGACCCTCTGTAAAAGTGTGGTTTGTTCTCATCAATAGACTACGGGCTGAAATGATGTATGCTAACACTCACCAAAGTGATAAAGAATGGCTATGCCTTTCACATGCTGTTTTATATAGGTATGACAGATAGATGCAAAGAATCCCTTAGGGGACTTCAAGACCTTAGAAAACGACAAAGGCACATAATGAATAGAGTCTGCATTGCTGAATGGCTGAACAAAGCAACTTCCTTTCTGACTTGCATGAGACTGTAAAATAAGTGAGAAACATTTGTTTTTTTCATTAAACCTCTGAACCATTGAGGTTGTTTGGTACAGCAGTTAGCCTTCCCTTAGTGACATAGAGAACATAATAATTTATGATTCCATTTTCTTAGATGCTTATCATATGCCAGACACCATATATTGCCATAGTTAATTCTTTCAATAAGCCAGTAATACAGGCTTTATTAACCCCTTCTGAGAAATTACTTATTCAAACTTCTCACATAGCTTTTAATTGAAGGAACTGGAACTTCAAACTAGTCTAAGTGACCCCAAAGTTTGTGCAGTTAACTTGATCTTTATTATGTCACCAGTTAATTTCTTGGTGTATTTAAAAAACAAAAAAAAAGTCTTTATTTTTAGTCTTGGGTAAATCTATCAACCCAAACTGTGAAAATGTCAAACTAGAGCTCTCACTAATATTTGGTCAGTAGAGTAATCATTTATAGTTACCACACAACTGAAGGGAAATGTGAAGCATCCTCATAAACTAACAGTTTTATTAACAAATCATGTGGTTAATATTCTATCATTTTTCTAAGTTTATAGAACTGATGCTTTAGTCATTTACATGGGAAACTACTTCCAGCATTTTAACTTCTAATCTCACATCACATATATGAGTGTTTATATGTGTATATAATATTTTAGGTAGGCTATTAAATAGTACTCCAAATTACATTTTTAAAACAATATAATGATTATAATGTTCAGTATATTAAAGAAAATTTTAAAATATTTTTCAGTGTTTTTAAAAAATTGCTGACCCTGTCACCTCCCAATTTCCTTATGTACTTCCTATTAACCAGAATGATCTGCATAAATGCAATGGAACTGTCTCTCTCTCTACCCCCACTTTTTCTTTTTCCCATATATAAATATTTCTACATTTGTCTATATTAGAAAACTGAGTCCATACCAATATCTTCAATTATCATCTAATACCACCTAGTTTATGCTATTTTCATCCCATTCCAAATTTGTCAATGCCTTCTTCAGTGAGAAAGCCACTTTCATTTTCCTTCATAGATACACCATGTGTACTTAAAGTCACCTGTGAAGATAATGACCTCACTCCGCTCAGCTACAGAGCCCTGTGCCAGGGTGCTCCTCCTTCAAGAAGATCTTCCATACTCTTTGGGCTCTGACCACCCACACCAGATGTGTGTCACCCATCTCTCCAGGTGGGTGACACCTTGGACACAAACAACCACTGCCCACCACATGGGCACCTGTTCACTCTGCAATAGCTCAAGCTTCCTACATCAGGCCGTCCCTTGTGGGGACACCCTACCTACCCTGCTTAGGCTGACATCAAGCACAAGTGTCTTCTGTCCTATTTGGTCACCAGTATCAAATGCAGGGATCTACAAGTGTCCCCCAAGGGTATGGATGCTACTCTTCTTTGCCCTACCTAATGATTTTGAGAAAATACTATTCAGAAAGGAAAGGAAGAGGAAGAAGAAGAGCCAAAATTATAATTTTAATAGCTGAATTATTTTTTGGGTTTGTACCAAGACATTTAACCTCATTCTTCTAGCTTAATATTTCTAAAAAATCTTATTTTTTAAAAAAGATTGCTACAAATGACATTAGTATTTTGCAATAGAAAAAAATATTAAATTTTATAAGATACTAAGAAAAAAGTCCACTATTTCCTGAATTACCCATAAAATTACACATTTATTTTCTTCCCTGTGAGTTATTTTTTCATGTTAACTGATATTATTTCTTATAGTATTATCCTGATTATTTAAAAACAAACGCTTTATATGAAGCAAAGTAATACTAGGTTATACTTCTTGCAAATATTCTCAATTGGATTTTCATTTAGCTGTTAATGTATTTTAATGTATCATAATTTAATACATTTTAACATTCTCAGATAATTTCTTTTGTACACTTAGAAGATTCTTAGTCATCATTTAACTGCTTACTTGTAGCTTTCTTCTGGGCCTTTCATGGTTTCATCTTTCATATATAGCTTTTTAAGATTTCCAAAAAAGAATTACTTTTGTGGCTTCTTGTAATTAATTAATTACTTCCTCCATAAATATAGAACAATTTTTCCAGCATCCTCAGTTGAGTAATTTTTTATTTGAATATTAAATTCCTATATCTATGAATACATATACAGGTAGATTACATATATGTATCCATTTGGGGGTAATTTATTTTATTCTGTCTTTTTACTGACACTACAGGTTTCATATCAGTACTACAGTGTTTTAATTATTGTATGTTTCAGTACCTAATAGACCAAATTCCTTTCATGCCTCATCTTGTTCAATGACATCTGAGCTGTTACACCCTGAATGTCCTTCCGGTTGGTCTTCAATCATCTTTCTTGTGCTTCCAAAAGAAGCTTTAAAGTATATTTGATCTGCTATATTTTGTTAATCATCTAAATTTATAATGTACCTCTCTTTTTGTTCAAGTATTTTTGTCTCTTGGTAAAGTTTTCTCCTTTTCTTCTTACACCCATTCCTAGATTTATATATATTTTTTTGTGATACACATTTTTAAATAATTTTTACTGCCTTTCTGTTATATTGAGAAATTTTTTTTTATATTTATCTTACATCAAGCTATTTTACTATAGCAAAGGTATACAGTATTATACTTTATACAATAAGTATTATAGTATAATTTTTCTGGTATTTTAGGAATACATTGATACTGCCTACAAACCTCCCATGTGTCTGCTCTCAAACAGACTATATTCAAATAAATGTACTAGTCAATTACAAGAGCTAAACTTTCTCAGTGATATTCTTTCCTGGATGTCAAATTTATACCAGTGCTAACTTGCTAGAAAATATACCAGTCTATTTGGGTTGAGGGAAGTTAGAATTAATATAAAACTGATTATAAGGGGAGATCTAAATGGCTATTTAAATATATATTTTATTAATATAAATAATATGAAGCCACAATATACATAACTTATTTTAGTTAAAGTCAATATGTGTTTTCCCACTTTATAGTTTTTCCATCTCTGTTTGTGTATAGACCATTCCTGAACTAATTTCTAGCAGTAATGAATTGAATTTCAAAGTCATTCTCTATTATATTGTTATTCAATCATCATTAAATATTGTTAGTATGCCATTCTTTAATTAGGCTCACTTAAGTGCTTTAGGACACCTCAATCCTTGACTCTAGAATCTCTAATGTATATCTTTAAGAAATAATTGTATAAAAATATGTAATGACTAAACCTAGAATGAAAAACAATACCTTTATAGACATTAACGTGAAGATCAGTCAATACAGGCCGTAGCTCTCTTCACCATCAGTCAGGTTTACTAAAAATATCTTACCTCCTCTCTGTTCTGAATTTTGCTGACCTTCTTCTTTGCCAAACAACCTTTTAACAGTGTAAATGTAATAAGTGGTAAGGCATTACTCAGTAAGTATGTATATATTTGCAATTTAAAGGGAAAAATTTATTATTTTTAAATGTGTTGTAAGTGTTCAAAGAAATCAGAGCCAACACAAACAAATGGAAACTCATTCCATACTCATGGATAGGAAGAATCTATATCATTAAAACAGCCATACTGCCCAAAGCAATTTATAGATTCAAAGGCATTCCTATCAAATGCCATTGACACTTTTCATGGAACTAAGAAAAACTATTTTAAAATTCGTATGGAATCAAAAAAGAGCCCAAATAGCCAAGGAAGGCCTAAGGGAAAAGAACAAAGCTGGAGGCATCATACTATCCATCTTCAAATTTCTACAAGGCTACAGTAAACAAAACAACATGGTACTGGTACAAAACAGACATATAGACCAAAGAAACAGAACGGAGAGCCCAGAAATAAAGATACACATGTCCAACCATCTGATCTTCAACAAAGTTCACAAAAACAAGCAATGGGGAAAGGATTCCCTATTCAATAAATAGTGCTAGGATAACTGGCTAGCCATATGCAGAAGCTTGAAACTAGACCCCTTCCTTATATTGTATACAAACATCCACTCAAGATAAAGACTTAAATGTAAAACCCAAAGCTATAAAACCCTGGAAGACAAGCTAGCCAACACCATTCTGGACATATAAATGGGTAAAGATTTCATGACAAAGATGCCACAAGCAATGCAACAAAAGCAAAAACTGACAAATGGGACCTAATTAAACCAGAGTTTCTGCACAGGAAAGGAAACTATCAGCAAACAGACAACCTATGGAATTATTAGGGAAAATGTGTCCAAACTATGTATCTGACAAAGGTCTAATATCCAGTATCTATAAGGAACTTAAACAAATTCATTAAAAAGTGGGCAAAGGACATGAAAAGACACTTTTCAAAAGAATACATACATGCAGCCAAAAAATATGAAAAAAAGCTCAATATCACTGATTATTAGATAAATGCAAATCAAAATAACAATGAGATACCATCTCACACCTGTCATAATGGCTACTATTCAAAAGTTAAAAAATAACATGCTGGACAGGTTGCAGAGAAAAAGGAATGCTTATACATTTTTAGTAAGAGTAAAATTAGTTCAAACATTGTGGAAAGCAGTGTGGCAATTCCTGAAAGACCAAAATACAGAACTGCCATTCAACCCAGTAATCCCATTACTGAGCATATACCCAAAGGAATATAAATAGTTCTCTTATATATACACATATATGTTCATTGCAACACTATTCATAATAGCAAAGACATGGAATCAACCTAAATGCCTGTCAATGGTAGACTGAATAAGGAAAATATGGTACATATACACCATGGAATACTATGCAGACATAAGAAGGAATGAGATTATATCCTTTGCAGGGTCGAGCTGCAGGCCTTATCCTTAGCAAACTAACAAAGGAACAGAAAAACAAGTATCACATGTTTTTACTTGGGAGCTAAATGATGAGAACACATGAACACATAGAGGGGAACAACAGACACTGGGGCCTACTGGAGGGCAGAAGATGGGGGGAGGGAGAGGACCAGAAAAAATAACTAGTGGTATTAGGCTTAATACCCGCATGGTGAAATAATCTATGTAACAAACTCCTGTGACGCAAGTTTACCTATATAACAAACCTGCACATGTACCCCTGAACCTAAAATAAAAGTTAAAAAAAAATGCGTTACAAAGGAATCATTTTGTTTTGCTCTTGTGTAAATATTCCAAACCTCATAAGCTGGTTGGTGTCTTAATTCCATGAGAACTATTATCTTATCCTTGGAAATTTAAGTCTGTGAACATCTGTGTGTTTATACCACCTCAGTATAGGAAATACTAATCGACCCACTGACATTCTCTTGAAGATAAATGTCTTTATCTGACTTCGTTCAGTAAACTTTTAATTAGTCTCAAATATGTAGAGAAACTCACTAGTTTTCTTAGAACATTAGGCTGGTTAGAATTTCTGGTAAAAATTGCTGTGGGCAATATCATTTTAAAAAATGTTTTCAAGGATGTGGGAAAGGCTGAGATTGTAATTTACCTGTTTAATAGCTACCTGATGTAAGCTGATATGTAGCACTCGTTCCACAGATATTTTGCTCTTCACCTTCAGCAAGATGTTAAATGCTTTCAAATAGCTATTCTGTACTGTTTTATTGGTGTTAACAGAGCTATTATGGCTGTTACTGGCCATCTTTATAGACATTTGCTGATTCTCTTCCATAGCATGTATGTCTGGCTACCAAAAATGTCATTGATCATCGTTTAAGCCATCATCCTTAGATGATAAAATTGGTGATATCATCGAATGACAGATTCAAAAAGTGTCATAAAAAGTCACTCAAACAGATGGCAAATACACCACTGTTTATATTTTTAAATGAATGCTACAGATGGTAAGAAATTATTCCACCATGTTTAATAGGAAAATTCTACAGCATTTCTACAAAGGCACTTTTCTTTTTATTGCAAGGAAATATATTCAGCAATTTAGCTACCAACCACTCCTTTTCCTTCCAAATTGTATATTGGAAGCATATGGGAAAGATGTCTAAGGAGCCAGTATTCATTTTTTCTTTATGTGTCCTAAAATTTATTGAGTAATAAAAATAAATAGGAATGAGAAAGGTGTGTGGATGTGTTCATTCATTAGGAAAAAAATTACAATAATTCTTAAGGACATTTTTAGGTAACTTACTCATTCAATTACAACATGTTTAATCATTAAAGTATTTTGGGTTAAAAGAAAACATTTGAACATCGTATGTTAACATTCTAAAGAATATCATTTTTTAATGTACTGTTAGTCTGCTTGTATTGTGTACTAATTTTATGCTTATTTTATGGAATGATGCTATAACAGCATGTTTTGAGCAACAAGAATAATTCTGTAAATAAGGATTTGAAAACAAGAATTTAAGTCTTCTGCTTAATTACATATTTCATTATAGTTACAGTAGCAGAGATTAGTACACTTTACATAAACAATTGTCCATACCTTAAATATTTAATCTGTTCTCTCCATAGCACATGTCAGGCCTGCAAGTTCCAGCCTGGCCATTATAGCCTTGGTGACCCACACATAGACCACTGGATGGTCTCCAGGAGCCAGAAAGTCTGAAGTAACCGGAGGGCCCCACAGAGAAATGAAACAACTAGTTCCTACCTCAACTGATTGCTCTCTCCCTGCAACCTTCAACCATTGTTCCTGCTCAGCTTTGCGAAGCTTCTGTACTAGACATTAGGTTTCTCAAGACACCCACCCCTGTAACTATGTAATTTACCTCACCCTCCCCTCTACTTGAAACCAATAACCCCCACCCTTACGATCATGCCTGTTTGTAATAGATGACCCCTATCCTTGTGACCATGCGTTCCGTGACACCCTCCCTCAGGCAACACCCCCCCACCCACCGCCAGCTTGCAAAACCACCCTGAACTGTAACTTCTCTAACTTTCCATGGCCTATCGCAAACCTATAAAACTAACTCCTATCCCACCACCCTCTTCGGACTCTCTTTTCAGACTCAGCCTGCTCGCACCTGGATGAATAAACAGCCATGTTGCTCACACAAAGCCTGCCTGGTGGTCTCTTTACAAGAGCGACGTGCCTAACAGCATACACATATTCCTTGAATATCAATAATAAAATCAGCTTCTTCATAATCAAACACACTTTGTGTAACATATTACAAAAATAAAATATTTAATTCTAACATAAGAATCCTTTTGTAGAACTTAAATATTCTTCATAACTTTTTTCCTTTGAACAATTATTACCATTGTCCTTGCTCCCAAATGTATATTTAACTTTAAAAAATGTAAATATAACCTATATGAAAATATACATCACCAGATTTTCCCTTTCAAATAGCCTTTCAAAATATTTCTTACCTGTGAGCATAAAAGGCTGTTCCTTCCTGAAGGGCTGGCGCTGTTGTGTTACATGTAGTGGATAACATGTTGCACTTCTATGTTAGGAGCTGGTACAGTGCTTCCCTGCCTCCTGGTTGTTTGCCCCCATCATTTCTTCTTCATGTAGACCTTTAATAAACATAAAAATCATGGTGAATATTCAAAGTCTGTAACACTTTCTACCAAAACATCTAAAATTTGAAATGAATGAGAGATAGACTTAAAAAAATGCATAGGTCCAAATTTTAACACTAATAGCACAATTTCTATTTTGTGTCAAGATGTGGCCAGTAGCCTTCCAAAGGCAGGACACAGACACTGCTCAGTACACCAAAGCCAAGGGCATGTAAAACAGCATTGTTACAAATTATTTTTAATTTTGATCTGTAGCCTCTAAAACAGTGGTTGTCACATGTTAGCTTTATCAGAATCACTGGAAGTTTTGTTAAAACAAAGATTGCCAAACCCCTAGAATTTTGGATCCACTAAGCCTGGAGTGGAACCAGAAAATTCCCATTTCTAGCACGTTCCCAGTTGATTTGGATGCTGTTGGTCTGGGGACCTCACTTGTAGAACGGTTCTGGCATTAAGACAGAGGGGAAAAGCAGTGAACTGAAACATCAGGTTCTAAACCTAGCTTTTCCATTAGCTGTGGGATTTCAGAAATGGCATTTACTATCTCAGGTTTACTTTTTTTAGATGAAAGTCAGTCCAGGTGATTATTTATTCCTTTGTATGTCACCCAAAAATATTTGAATATAGATCATTAGCCACTAGAAAGCACACTGTACCTCTAATTAGGGTGATTCAAAGGTCTTACTGAAGACAGCTCTGAAAACAACTTTCAAAATTACACAGAAGCTCTGCTCTTCAGCCCTGCTTCTTTGGCAAAGGTAGACTAAATGTGAATTCAAAATGTTCTCTGCTTGAGCTATACAAAAACCCAAACAGCAGACAAATAAGTAAACAAAAATACTACCTAGAATATTATCTAATGGATATAAATGATTCTCAATTCAGTCATGTCTTTAACATACTATTAAAATACTGCAGAGGCCTCCTCTACGATGTTATCAGATTTCTCCACCTCAGGCTGTTCTTTGGCCTCTTGCTATACCGACCAATTATTTAGCCCGCTATGTTGATTTAACGCTGGAGAGTCATAGAGCCTCTTGCCAGACCACCCAAATAGTGGGCTGTTCCATAAACATGATTTTCTTGTTATGTATAATGGTGGCTCTTTACATCTCCATATTTCAGAGCCCTAGCAAACCTCTGAAGCCTGGCACAGTGGCTTACATGAGTAATTCTAAGACTTTGGGTGGCCAAAGTGAGAGGGCTGTTTGAGCCCAGGAGTATGAGACTAGCATGGGTAATATACAAAGACTGTTTCTGCAAAAAATAAAAAAATAAAAAGTAGCTGGGAATGGTGGCACATGCCTATAGTCCCAGCTACTAGGGAGGCTGAGGTGAGAGTATCATATGAGTCCTGGAGGTCAAGGCTGCAGTGAACTGATTTTGCTACTGCACCCAAGCCTGGATGACAGAGTGGCATACTGTCTTTAAACAGATAAACGAACTTCTCAGAGAGAATGGCCAGAGTCTGGAAACACAAAATCATTCCCTCCACTGCTGATCTGATTGAGTTCTACATTGGTTAGATTTACTTAGGTCTGCCTCATCTCTCTTGAATTATATTAGTCCGTCTCTATTATAGATGAGACCATTTCACTAAATGATGAAAACAGATGAGAAAGATGGTTGACTATTCAGAATTAATAAAGAGCAGGAGAGTTTTCATGTTTTGAGGGACCAGCAAAGTGTTAGGAAAATGGTTTTCTAATTTGTATTCCTGAAAGGCCCCAGGTTAATGAAAGGAGCTATTAAATTATTAATAGCTTTAAGGAAATCAGATATCCTGTTTTACATTTCATTCGCAACTTATTTTAAAATGGATAAGACTGAAATATTATTTGCTCTGCAGGTTCTGTTTTCCTACACCCCCTTTAACATGATGCTCAACAAAAAGCTTATGACTGATTCAAAATTCACATCAGTCATTTGTCTAATAGATAAAAATCTCCAGACTAAAAAATAAAGGAATATTTTCACAACTGCTTCCAGTAATTAATCCACAGCATTCTTACTTTCAAATAGCATTTTAAAATGCTATTTTAAAAATTATTTCAAATACATTTTCCTCTCTTAAATTGTATTTATTAACAAATTATAATACATTTTGCTGTTTTAAATAAATTATGTACTACTAACAATTGCAATAAAAACTTACGTAGAAGATACACAGAGCCTTATGGTAACAGAAACTCAAATTTTTAAAATAAACATTTGTAGGGAAGTATGATAAGATATTCAATAGAGGGCTTCAAGCACAAAATCATATTACATTAGAACAAATTAATGTTGCTAAATTGGAATGGGAATACAAATTCATGAAGACAAAATGAATGATATAAAATATCCAACTCAAAATAATAGTTCATTTATATTTTTTAAAGAAATGATGTTAATTATTATGGTATTTATACTCGTGTCAATATTCAAACATTTCATAATATCAACTATCTATATTTGCATAAGATTAAAAAATAGATGTATCTTTAAAATATGTGAGTAGTAGTATGATTATAACAATTTTTTTAGGACAACAATTCCTGGATACTTGAGTTACATTTTTGAACAAAGTATAAAATTGACAACTCAAATAATAATAATAATAGTAATAATTTAAATAATGAGAACTTAGCCTAGTGTTAAAAGCACTTCTGATATATCTTGCACTGAAACCTTTGTGTAATGAAATAAGCACTATTACAACATATTTGTAGTGAGGAAACTGACCATTCAGGTAACATGGACAAGTAGCTTCCTCAAAGTTGCAATAATATGAAAAGCACAGCCTGGATAACACTGTGATTCCAGTGTTTGCTCTTTCTACCAAACTTCCATCTAAATGTAAAAGGTAATAAAAAATAGATAACAAACTGTACCAATTTTCATCTATGTGTCTTCATTGATATGAAAAATCTTATAAAACATTGTGTTCGGGTCTCATAAAAACAACCCCAGTTTATAATTCTTTCACGATTACTATATTGTAATGTTATGTGTTTCCTTCCCAGAACCCTAATATCTTTTCCTTTGAACTATTTTTCTGTAATTAGTATAGGTCACTTTTCCAGCTTTTGTTAAAATGTTATTAGTGAAGCACCAGTGGATTTAATGTCATCAAATCCAATGAAGTTAAATTACTTCGTGTGACTGTTAATTCTCAGTAGCAAAATTACCTCTGAATTCATCATGAATATTAATACTTATAATCATCTTTATTTAAAAAGATGTCTAAATTAATTTCATCAAAAAGTGATAAAAATTTTTATTGGACTAAATTGTTGCCGTCAGCTGTAATAAGAGAACGAATGCCTGAACCACCAAGAATTTTGTTATGTTGCAACTATCTTGCTCTCACATTTCCCTCTCTTAAAAAGTGTCAGCATCGGCCTTCATTTGATATTCTCAAGTTCAAATCAACATTGGCAGCCAGAAAACCTTGCCAATCACTTTGAAGTGGAAAGAAAATCTTGAGCATTGCAAGTGCCCACAACCATCTTACCTTTTGCCCTCAAATATCTGTTAGGAAATACTACCAACTGTTAATCCAGCATTTGTTGTAGAAAGAAGTACTACTGTAATGGACTTCCATTACATGAAATCACTGATTTAATGTAATCTAAGATATCTGTTTCAGTTTTCAGTACCTCAACAATATGCAACTTCTGAGTACCTAAAAATGTCTTTGGGTCATGGGATTGTTATAGTTTGACCCTTAAGGGGAAAACAGTTTTTCAATTCACTTTCAGCCATTTCCAGTATTTATAAATGGCACTAGGAGTCAACCCTTCTTATGACTGGAAAATGTCTCAAGAAACTTTATTCTACATTACCATCCCCAAAAGACATGCTTAAAACTTGCTATATATCTACTGGTCAGAGAATATAATCTTAAGCACATTATCATTAATTTTCCTCAATACCAAGTAATTTTATCTGTGACGATCAACCTTGACTCAAACCTGGAGAATAACATCATGATGAGGCTTAAGTGTAATTGTATGCCATCTACACCAAATATCACAGATGTTTAGTGATGGAAGTCTGTGTTTTTAAAAACACAATTTTTATTTGGCTCTGTTTTAAATTCAGAATACTTCATTGGTCTTACAAACTGAATAGTGTATGAAAAAATTTCACATCTGTTATTAAGCTGGTCGCATGTTATCCCTAAATGGCAAACTTGGACAGTGATAATGATAGCAGATAAAAAAAAGAAATGGGTAAAAAGTGAAGTAAAAATACTTGAGTGACAGAGTGCCCTTTTTGAGTGAACCTGATGACAGACATGGATCACAGAATGGAGCAAGAAGGAAAGTATTTTAAGAATGGGTAGAAGGGACTTTTTCCTGATTACTAATCATAGTAATGTTCATGACATTTCCAAGCCTCAGAGGAGCAGAAATTCATAATAGACTCAATCATACCTTTACGTAATTATGCAGTCAGAGGGTGCCAAAATAACAGCATTATTTAAAGTTCAGAATGGAGTAAAATTCACTTTCTAAATATTAGATAACTCTTTTTGAGTATCAAAATAGTTATTTCCAATTCATCAGAATAAAGGCATTTTTAAAACAAAATTTACTTGCTAAAATGTATTTATAAGAGAGGTTCATATGTTGTTATAAGATACAATTCATCTAAGGCTCATTGCATTGCTAGTAAAGTCAATTACTTTTTTCTTGGTTACACATTATTTGGCAGGAAGTCTATTGTTGCTGAAATATTTAGGTTTTACAAGCAGGCTTACTTTATAGGAAGCAATGGTAGTATTTTTTTAAAGAGAAGCAATACAATGCATTTTAGGGCCTCTGAATGTAAAGATTTATTGTACACAATGGTACCAAAAATAGATAGCATAGGCTGGCAATATACAAACACGTCCATGGTCATGACACAGTAGTCTATCGACATGCAAAATGTCTTCTATTTCAGCTCCAGAAACTCCCAACGGAGACTGGCAGCTCAGTCTTCTTATAATAATGCATCCAAATATGACACAGATTTCTAAAATATTCACCTACATGTGGAAATAAAACTCTAATATATTTATTAATATATGAATTTTTCATAGAAATTGCTTAATAAAGTTTTAATGTATAAATAGAAATTTTCAAAATTATTTTAATTCTCAGACTTTTATTAAATCAACTAGTTGACATGTATAAAATGATTAAATAGCATTTGATAATTATCTTAGTATTGATGTTATCTAAATTAATTCTGATCAGCCTTTTGAAACAATGGAGCTTTAATTAGTAATTCACCTCTACTTCCAAAATAATTTAGTCAAAAGGAAAAATATGATGTTTCCTAACAGAAATATCAATGTTTGCCGTGAACATGTATGAGAATAATGAAGAGTAATTTTAAGTTTTTTTGTAAGTAATTTGCTTGCCATATTGTAAACAAATTTAGTAGTAGTCTGACATATCATACCACAGAAGACTGTTTCTTATTGCCTTTGTTTAGAAAAACGAATGTAATTTTATGTGATTTGAATGAAGTTTTTAGCTTAGAAAAGTAAGACAATTTCATCCCACTATATTAAAATGTAATAAGAGCATTAAAACATTAAGTTATGCATTTGAGCATAACTGATATTATAAATTACTTGTCATGCTAATGATCCCATTAATCAAAGAAAATGCAAAAATATGGAAGGATGATTACCTCCTGAGTCTTTAACAAATATACTCAATAGTATAGGATCCTTTGAAAAGTGGAATGTATGTTTCAGAATATCTTATATTATTTGGTTTGATTGGAGTATCCTATTTTTATATATAGGACATAGAGTTTTACTGAAAATCAGTGAAGTTCAGGTGATGTAATAGGTTTTACTATTTTCAAAGAAGAAAAACAAATACTAATGTGATTTACCTTAAAGATCTGTTATTTTAAATTTTCTAGTTTTTCTTCTCCAATATATTGATATTTAGCCTCTGGTTAAATATCTACGCAGACACACATACCGATTATGGTTGTTCTCATTGGCACTATTTTCCTTATCTCAACAAAGGATCACAGGTAATTCAGTATCACATTATATCATAGTCGGTTACTTAGATGGTCTTATGTGCAGGGCATCTGCCTGCCTCACAGCATATCACATTTATTTAATTTGATAGGACAAATATTTTAAAGACTTACCAGTGTTAGACATGTTTGGGAAAGTATTGCATAGCAATATTTCTAAACAAACTCTATTAAAGAAAATTATATATTTTGGAAGGATTTTCTGAAATGAGGTCATACCTATAAACTCTTTAGCATTCTATCAGGAATGCAGAAAATGGTTAATAGATTCTAAATTTAAAAATGTAATATATGAATGACTACTTTTATATTTCTATATTAACCAAATTGAAACTGATAGTTTAAAGGAGATTCAGACTTTAACAAAAGCTATTAAAGTCAGAGAAAAAAGAATGAGAAATATTTTACATAATAAACTGCTGAACAATAATAATGGGAAAAATCTTATGAGAAACCATAGGAGAAGAGATACTGACAAAATATTTAGAACTAAGAAAGATAATTAACATAGGGAAAACAGTAAAAAATTTTTCTCTTATGATGATGTGAAAAACAAAGAAATAATATAAAACACTAATAAGGGATCATTCTAAAAGCAAAAATGACAAATAATAGAAAAGGCAAATTATTTGGAATTAAGAATTATTTTAGGGCAAAAGAAGCTTATGAAGGCCTATAAAAGAGCCAGAAGAAGGCTTTTGATAATAAAATTGAGGCACAGTGATAGTAAAAAAGTGAATTAGGAATCAGATTTCAAACAGAACCAAATAAACCAAATAGAACTTCACATATATATATGGCAGTAGGAATTTATTAGATAGGTTTACTCAGAATGTTTAACCTAAGCGAAGAAAGTATGAGTAAATTCAAAGATAGATGTGATTAACTGATCAAGAATGCAGCCTAGTAATTGAACACATAAAAGCATTAAAATACATGGAAAGAAAAGTTTCAACACAGATGTGATTGAACTTTTAGAAAGACTTGATTTTATTTACTAAATTTAATATATCGCTGGTTAATGTGCAAATTGGTTACTTGGAGGGAACTTGACATTCATTATAAATTTTCACATTTGTATCACTGGTCCAACAATCCAAATCCTAGGTATGTAACTGTGTTAGTCTGTTATCATGCTGCTAATAAAGATATCCTTGAGAAAGAAAGAAGTTTAATTGGACTTACAATTCCACATGGTTAGGGAAGCCTCACAATCATGGCGGAAGACAAGGAGGAGCAAGTCACCTCTTACATGGTTGGCAGCAGGCAAAGACAGAGAGCTTGTGCAGGGGAACTCCTCTATTTAAAACTATCAGATCTCAAGAGACTTATTCACTACCACAAGAACAGCACAGGAAAGACTTGCCCTCATAATACAATTACTGCCCATTGGGTCTCTCACACAACAAGTGAGAATTCAAGCTGAGATTTTGGTGAAGACACAGCCAACCATATCATTCCACCCCTGGCCCTTCCCAAATCTCATGTCCTCATATTTCAAAACCAGTCATGTTTTTCCAACAGTTTCCCAAAGTCTTAACTCATTTCAGCATTAACTCAAAAGTCCACAGTCCAAAGTCTCAACTGAGATATGAAAGCCCCTTCCACCTTTGAGCCTACAAAATCAAAAGCAGATTAGTTACTTCCTAGATACAGTAGGGGTATAGGCATTGGGCAAATACAACCAAAACAATAGGAGATATTGGCCAAAACAAAGGGGCTAAAGGCCTTATGCAAGTCTAAAATCCAGTGGGGCAGTCAAATCTTAAAGCTCTAAAATAATCTACTTTGACTCTATGACTCATATTCAGGTCATATTCATGCAGTAGGTCGGTTTCCATGGTCTTGGGCCACTCTGTCCTTGTGGCTTTGCAGGGTACAGCCTCCCTCCCAGCTGCTTTCACAGGTTGGTGTTGAATGTCTGCAGCTTTTCCAGGTGCATGGTGCAAGCTATCAGTGAATCTACCATTCTAGGGTCTGGAGGATTATGACCCTCGTCTCACAGTTCCATTAGACAGTGCCCCAGTGAGGACTCTGAATGGGGCCTTCAACCCCACATTTTTCTTCCTCACTGCCCTAGCAGAGGTTTTTCGTGAGAGCCCTGCCCCTGCAGCAAACTTCTGCCTGGACATCCAGGAGTTTCAATATATCTTCTGAAATCTAGGTGGAGGTTCCTAAACCCCATTCTTGACTTCTGTGCACTCGCAGGCTCAGCACCACGTGCAAGCTGCTAAGGTTTGGGACTTGTACCTTCTGAAGCCACAATCTGAGCTCTACATTGGCCTCTTTCCCATAGCTGGAGCAGATGGAACACAGGGCACCAAGTCCCTAGGATGCACACAGCATGAGGACCCTGGACCTGGCCCAGGAAACCACATTTTTTTCCTAGGCCTCCAGACCTGTGATGAGAGGGGCTGCCATGAAGATCTCTGACATGCCCTGGAGACATTTTCTCCATCATTTTGGGGATTAACATTAGGCTCCTCATTACTTATGTAAATTTCTGCAGCCAGCTTGAATTTATCCTAAGAAAATGAGATTTTTCTTTTCTATTACATTGTCAGGCTGGCAATTTTCAAACTTTTATGCTCTGTTTCCCTTATAAAACTGAATGTCTTTAATAGCACCCACCTCTCTTCTTGAATGCTTTGCTGCTTAGAAATTTATTCTGCCAGATACCCTAAATTATCTCTCTCAAATTCAAAGTTCCACAGATCTCTAGGGCAGGGGTAAAATACTGCCAGTCTCTTTGCTAAAACGTAACAAGAGTCACCTATGCTCCAGTTCCTAACAAGCTTCTCATTTCCATCTGAGACCCCTTCAGCCTGGACCTTATTTTTCATATTGCTGTCAGCATTTTGGGCAAAGCCATTCAACAAGTCTCTAGGAAGTTCCAAACTTTCCCACATTTTTCTGTCTTCTTTTGAGCTCTCCAAACCTCTGCCTGTTAGCCAGCTCCAAAGTCACTTTCACATATTTGGGTATTTCTTCAGCAATGCCCCACTCTACTGGTACCAATTTGCTGTATTAGTTCATTTTCCTATTGCTGATAAAGGCATATCTGAGACTAGATAATTGACCAAAGAAAGAGGTTTAATTGAACTTACAGTTTCACATGACTGGGGATGCCTCACAATCATGGCTGAAGGTAAGGAGATGCAAGTCACATCTTACATGGATGGCAACTGGCAAAGAGAGAAAGCTTGTGTGGGGAAGCTCCTCTTTTTCAAACTATCAGATTACTCTCATGAGGACAGCACAGGAAAGACTTGCTCCCATGATACAATTACCTCTGACCGGATCCCTCCTATAACACGTGGAAATTTCAGATGAGATTTGGGTGGGGACACAGCCAAACCATATCAGTAACCTATGAGAAACCTTTCATATACACTAGAGGATATACAGGAGCATATTCATTAAAGAAGCAATAGAAAAATGAACCCAAACTTTATCACTATTATAAATAATAAATTGTGATGTTTAGAATATATTGAATATTATATAGTAGTGGAAATAAATGACTACAGCTACACATGATGAGAAGAACAGATTTCAAAATGATGTTAGGTAAAAAGCAAAATCTTAGAATATATACACAGTATGATTTCATTTATAAAAATTAAGTATAGGCAACATTAAACAGTATATTGTTTGGGTATACCAATTCATGTAACAAGTCTGTAAAAAACAAGGAAATCGCTAAAATGAAATTTAGGACAGGAGTTACCTTTAGGAAGAGAGAAAGAGATGTAATGAGACTGTGGAAGGAGGAAAAATATACTGGCTTGGATGTGGATGATGTGATATCTAAGAAAAATTAAAGTTCTGTCTTAATTCACAGGGCAACGATGGTGTTCACATTAGCATTTTTATTTAAGCATAAAATATAATCTTCCTATGTGTTTTTTATATGACATATTTCACCATTAAAAAATTTGAAAGTAAAATTATGTGTGCAATCAATGAAACATTTTTGAAAATGGCTTATTTATTTTGTTTGGTAATACGAAAACTATGTAAAATATAGACCCATATTTTAAAATAAAGACATGAACTGTGATCATCAGATAAGATACTTGTTATGGACTGAACTGTCTTCCCTTAAAATTCATATGTAACAACCCTCACCCTTAATGTGACTGTATTTGGAAACAGAGAATTTAATTAAGGTTAACAATGTCAAAATGGTGGGGCACTAATCCAATAATACTAGTTTCCTTATAAGAAAAGGAAGAAATACCAGGGAGTGTGCTCAATCTCCCCTAACACCCACAGAAAGAGAAAGAGGCCGTGTGAGGACACAATGAGAAGACAATCCAGGAAGAGAAGCCTCGCCAGAAACCAATCTTGATGACAACTTGTTCTAGGACTTCTGGCCTCCAGAACTTTAAGAAAATTAGTGTCTGCTTTTTAAGACACCCAGTCTGTAATATTTTGTTATGGAACCCCCAGCAGACTAATAACAACATTATATATAAAATCTGTTTGAAGAGTGTAACTTGTTTTATAAATGATATTGCCATTCTTGCTGGAATTGCTAATACTAGAAGGATTATTAATAGCCCTTAATTCACCACCTGATTTCAGGAGCAAAATAAACACAGAATGGGCACTATCTCTGCTGCTATTAATGTTGATTAAAATAGCTATACTATCTATTGATCATAAAATTATATCCTAATACCTTTAAAAGAGAATAAATCTGAGCTAATACATTGGAGGGAAAAAAAAGAGACAAACAGAGGATACGTTTACTAGTTATGCCAAACAATGCATTATTTAATGACCTTGGTCACTTTTACTTTATTCTTACTGTCAATTACTCATATTTCACTGAAGTCTACCCAGTACTACTTATCTCTTCTTGGTTTTGCTACCCTAAATCTTTTTTTAAAATAATACTTCATTGTAAATCTCAATTTAGATCAAATTAATCTGTCATTCACACCTTATATTTCAGGAATTCCTGTCTTGACCATAATGATTAACTAAAACTGAACTGGCCCAGCTTCATAAACAGCTGAAAAACTAAACAAAATAAATGAAAAATAAACTCTTCCCAGAAATATTCACCCATAAACATAATCAACTACTCTTTGAGAAAGGAAAAGAAGAAATAATAGAGAAAAGGTAGTCTTTTCAACAAGTTGTGCTGAAATAACTGACATTTACATCCAAAAATTTGAATCTTGACACAAACCTTACATAGTTCACAAAAGTTAACTCAAAACAGATCACAGGTCTGAATGTGAAACACAAACCTATAAAACTTACAGATGATAACACAGGACAAAGTCTAGATGACCAAGGGTTTAGATACAACCAAGGGCATAATACATGAAAAACAGAATTGATAAGCTGGACTTTATTAAAATTAAACATTTCTTTCCTAAAAAAGACACTGTAAAGGGAGTTTCTAAAAAGCCACAGAATAGGATAAAATATCTGTAAAATTCCTATCAGATAAATAATTGTTATGCAAAACATACAAAGTGTTCTTAAAACTCAACAATAAGAAAACAACCTGGTTTTTAATATAACCCAAGGAATTGAACAGATATCTCCTCAAATAAGCATATAAAAAGCTTATGAGAAGAGCTCCCCATCATCTGTTATCATAGAAATGCAAATTAAAGCATGAGATACCACTACATGCCTATTGGAATGGCCAAAATCCAAAGCACTGACACCATCAAATGCTGGGGAAGATGTGAAACAACAGAAACTGATGAAAATTTGAAATGGTATAGCCACTTTGAGAGAAGTTTGGCTGTCTCTCACAAAACTAAACATATCTTATGATCCAGCAATCATACTTGGTAATTACTCAAAGGGGCTGAAAACACATGTCCACACAAAAACCTACACACAGATGTTTAAAGCAACTGTTTTTATAATTGCAAAAATTTAGATGCAAACATGTCCTTCAATAGGGAAACAGATAAACTAGGTAAATCTAAACAATGGAATCTTATTCATGCTAAATGGAAATGAACTATCAAGCCATAAAACAATATGCAGAAAACTAATGTGTATTACTAAGAGAAAAAAACCAATGCTATACACTGTTTAATTCTAACTATATGACATTCTGGAAAAGGCAAAACTATGAAGATAATAGAAAGACCAGCATTTACCAGGGGTTGGAAGGGAGGGAGGGATGAATAGGAAGAGCACAGAGGATTTTTAGGGTAGTAAATTTATTCTGCATGATATTATAATGGTGGATATATGTCATGATACATTTTATCAAACCGACAGTACCTACAAAACCAAAAGTGAGCCACAGACTTTGGACTTAGGGTGATAATGATGTGTCAGTGTAAGTTCCTCAATTGTAGCAATTGGTCCACTCTAGTGGGAGATAATGCAAACAGGGGTGGGGTCGGGGAGAGGCGATGGTTGTGAAAGGGCAGGGAACATAAGAATCTCTGTACACTCTGCTGCATTTTTTGTCAACCTAAAACTGCTCTAGAAAATAAAGTATATATATTTTTTAAAATAGATAAGAGACAGCACAGGATTTTGAGTCCTGAGAGTAGAAAATAAATAAAGTTAGCCCCGCAAATGTTCAACTTTTTGATTGAATGATTTTTTTTTTTTCAATGGAGTTTCACTCTCGTTGCCCAGGCTGGAGAGCAATGGCCATGATCTCAGCTCAATGCAACCTTTGCCTCCTGGGTTCAAGTGATTCTCCTGCCTCAGTCTCCTGAGTAGCTGAGATTACAGGAGCCTGCAATGACGCTAGGCTAATTTTGTATTTTTAGTAGAGACGGGGTTTCTTCCATGTTGGTCAGGCTAGTCTTGAACACCCGACCTCAGGTTATCTGCCTGCCTAAGCATCCCAAAGTACTGGGATTACAGAGGTGAGCCACCATGCCTGGCCCTTTTTTTTCTTTTTTTTGAGATAGAGTCTTGTTCTCGTCACCCAGGCTGTAGTACAGTGGCACAAACTTGGCTTGCTGCAACCTCCACCTCCGGGTTCAAGCGATTCTCCTGCCTCAGCCTCACAAGTAGCTGGGACTACAGGTACCTGCCACCATACCTGGCTAATTTTTTTGTGTTTTTAGTAGAGACGGGGTTTCACCATGTTGGCCAGACTGGTCTCAAACTTCTGACTTCAGGTGCTCCACTTGCCTCGGCTCCCGAATGTGCTGGGATTACAGGCCTGAGCCACCATACCTGGCCTTAATAATTTTTTCAAAGCACAGACCAGAACAGAACTCACACAGCCATGATGCTCTTGCCAAATTGAAGTGACGAAGACAAGAGTTTAGATAAACTAAAGCAGATAGAATACAGGACAAAATATTTATCAAAAGGTACATTCACAGTGGAAGGATGACTACATTTTGCATTGTATTCCCTTAACTTGTGACCAATATTCTGCAATGTACATGTGAAGGTGAGACTCTATGTGGTCAGAAAAATACACTACCAAGAAAACAATTACCAAAATCTCTAACAACATTTTCCTAGAGCTTGCAAGATATTGAAAAATGTTAGAAATCCCACAAAACAGATTGGAGAAACCTTGTTAAATACATGGGACATTTAGTACAGTCCAAAAATGCCTTTTTTTCTTTTAAGAAGAGAAAAAATTCCTTAAAGGAAAGCTATTTTAGAGTTGTCCCCGTAGTGCAAATATGCATGTGCGCGCGCACACACACACACACACCCCAAACACACATCATCATCATCATCATCACTGAGCTAATATCAATGTAAATTAATACTTGCCAGGAAAACTAATTCTGCATCCTTTAAAATAAGATAATGATATAATTATATGGTTTTTGTCTTTGTTTCTGTTTATGTGATGGATTATATTTATTGATTTACCTTGTTGAACCAGCCTTGCATCCTAGGGATGAAGCCTACTTGATTGTGATGGATAAGCTTCTTGATGTGCTGTTCCAATCTGTTTGCCAGTATTTTATTGAAGATTTTTGTGTCAAAGTTCATCATGGATATTGGCCTGAAGTTTTCTTTTTTAGTTGAGTCTCTGCCTGGTTTTGGTATCAGGATGATGTTGGTCTCCTAAAATGAGTTGGGAGGATTCCTTCCTTTTGTATTGTTTGATACAGTTTCAGAAGGAATGGAACCAGCTCCTCTTTGTACGTCTGGTAGAATTCGGCTGTGAACCCCTCTGGACCTGGACTTTTTTTGGTTGGTAGGCTATTAATTGCTGCCTCTACTTCAGCCCTTGTTATTGGTCTATTCAGGGTTTCAACTTCCTCCTGGTTTAGTCTTGGTAAAGTACAAGTGTCTAGGAATTTATCCATTTCTTCCTGGTTTACTGGTTTATGTGCATAGAGCAGTTTGTAGTAATCTCTGATGGCAGTTTGTATTTCTGTGGGGTCAGTGGTGATATCCCCTTTATCGTTTTTTATTGCATCTATTTGATTCTTCTCCCTTTTCTTTTTTATTAATCTGGCTAGCGGTCTGTCTATTTTGATGATCTTTTCAAAAAACCAACTCCTGGATTTATTGATTTTTTGAAGGGTTTTTTGTGTCTCTGTCTCCTTCAGTTCTGCTCTGATCTTAGTTATTTCTTGTCTTCTGCTAGCTTTTGAGTTTTTTTGATCTTGTTCCTCTAGCTCTTTCAATTTTGATTTTATGATGTCAATTTTAGATCTTTCCTTGTTTCTCATGTGGGCATTTATTGCTATAAATATCCCTCTTGACACTGCTTTAAAGGAGTCCTAGAGATTCTGGTATATTGTGTCTTCATTCTGATTGGTTTAGAAGAACATCTTTATTTCTGCTTTCATTTCATTGTTTATCCAGTAGACACTTAGAAGCAAGTTGTTCAGTTTCCGAGTGGTGGTGTGGGTTTGAGTGTGTTTCTTAATCCTGAGTTCTAGTCTGATTGCACTGTGGTCTGATAGACTGTTTGTTATGATTTCCATGCTTTTGCATTTGCTGAGGAGTGATTTGCTTCCAATGATTTTGTCAGTTTTAGGGTAAGTGCAATGTGGTGCTGAGAAAAATGTATATTCTGTGGATTTGTGGCGAAGCATCCTGTATACGTCTATTAGGTCCACTTGGTCCAGCTCTGCATTCAAGTCCTGGATGTCCTTGTTAATTTTCTGTCTTGTTGATCTGTCGAATATTGACAGAGTGTTAAATTCTCCCACTATCATTGTGTGGGAGTCTAAATCTCACTTTAGGTCATTAAGAACTTGCTTTGTGTATCTGGTTGCTACTGTGTTGTGTGTGTATATATTTAGGATAGTTAGCTCTTCTTGTTGGATTGATCCTTTTATCATTATGTAGTGTCCTTTTTTGTGTCTTTTGATCTTTGTTGGTTTAAAGTCCATTTTCTCAGAGACTAGGATTGCAACACCTGCTTATTTTTGTTCTCTATTTGCTTGGTAAATCTTCTTCCATCCCTTTATTTTGAGTCTGTGTATGTCTTTGTATGTGAGATGGGTTTCCTGAATATAGCACACCAGTGGGTCTTGACTTTTTATTCAGTTGCCAGTCTGTGTCTTTTGATTGGGGCATTTAGGCTGTTTACATTAAATGTTAATATTATGTGTGAATTTGATCCTGCCAATTTGTTACTTGCTGGTTTCCTTTCCTGTTAGTTGACTCATTTTCTTCATTGTATTTTCTGTCTTTGCCAACTGGTTTGCTTTTGCAGTGGCTGGTACTTTTTCCTTTCCATGCTTAGTGGAGCTCTTGTAGGGCAGGTCTGGTGGTGATGAAATCTCTCAGTAATTGCTTGTCCGTAAAGGATTTTCTTTCTCCTTCACTTACGAAGCTTAGTTTGGCTGGATATGATATTCTGGGTTGAAAGTTCTTTTCTTTAAGGATGTTGAATATTGGCCCCCACTCTCTTCTGGCTTGTAGGGTTTCTGCTGAGCGATCTGCTGTGAGTCTAATTGGCTTCCCTCTGTGGGTGACCTGACCTTTCTCTCTGGCTGCCCTTAGGATTTTTTCCTTCATTTCAACCCTGGTGAATCGGAGGATTATGTGCCTTGGTGTTGCTCTTCTTGAGGAATAACTGTGTG
>CAUYLG010056517.1:0-27531 GCA_963573385.1 Cacajao melanocephalus
TTGATTCACCACTAGTCCTCCCATGAGATCCGTTTCTATCCTCAAGATACTCCATGACAGAATATTAGGATACTGAGGGCCAGCTTCGTGCTCTATAAAGAGCTTCCCTTTCTCCTTTTCTCCCTCCCTCCTTTCCTCCCTCACTCCCTCCCTCCCTTCCTTCCTTCCTTCCTTCCTTTCTCCCTCCCTCCCTCCTTTCCTTTTTTCCTCCTTCCCTTCTCCCTTTCCTTCCTTCCTCCCTCCCTCCCTTCCTTCCCTCATTCCTCCTTCCCTCCTTCCTTTCCTTCCGCCTTACCTCCCTCCCTCCTTTCCTTTGTTCTTCCTTCCCTCCTTCCTTTCCTTCCTCCCTCCCTCCCTTCTTTTCTCCCTCCCTCCCTCCTTTCCTTTGTTTTTCCTTCCCCTCTTCCTTTCCTTCCTCCCTCCCTTCCTTTCTCCCTCCCTCCCTCCTGTCCTTTCCTTTCCTTCCCTTCCTTTCCCTCCCTTCCTTCCTTTCTTCCTTTCTTCTTCTCCTGTCTTCCTCTCTTTCTTTTTCCTTTTGTTTTTTTTTTCTTTGAGACAGTATCTCACTCTGCCGCCCAGGCTGGAGTGCAGTGACACAGTCAACACTCACTGCAATCTCAACCTCCCAGGCTCAAGTGATTCTCCAACCTCAGCCTCCTGAGTCGTTGGGACTACAGGTGTGTGCCACCACACCCAGCTAATTTTTGTACTTTTTGTAGACATGGGGTTTTGCCATGTTGTCCAGGCTGATCTCAAACTCCAGGGATCAAGCAGTCCTCCTGCCTTGCTTCCCAAAGTGTTGTGATTATAGGCGTGAACCTCTGCACGCAGGTTCTTTTCTTTCTTTCTAAGATCAAAATCCCCCATTTAATGAACAAAGATCTTGAATAATCATAATCACCTTAGAAACAGGGTTTTACATTTCATTAAGCAAGACTAGCCAGTTGTAGGCCTGGAAATCTAAATTTCCCTAAAATAGTAACAAGCAAAGGTGGAAAGGACAGTAGAATGCAAAGCCTTCAAATGCTTGGTGAGCGTCTAGGCAGTTTGCATTCTACTGTCCTTTCTTTAGAAAATGACAGAAGCTCCCCAGCATGGGTCTCACGTGGGGTGCCCTATAGACAATTAGAAAAGCTGTACCTTCACATTTAGCGTCTGACATTAAGGGTATGAAGGAACAGTTTCAGTTCTGGAGGAAGGCGAATTGAACGATCTAGAGCGGGAAGCAGCTGGTAGGACAGGCTGTACCTGGCTCAGTTCAATGTGTTTCTCTGGCTTTCTTTATCCTCTGCTCTGAGCTTGCACAGGGTCCCAGCTGTGCCCAAATTTAAAAAGTCTTTTGCCCAGGGTTTATATCCATCAGGCTGAGCCGATATAACTAGCTAGAAGGTACTTAAAGAGAAACCAGTTTCATTCATTCATTTATTCATTAAGCACCTACTGGGCGTCACGTGTCAGCAGATGTTAGGAGCAGACTCTGGCTCTGTGAAGGAGATTTTCCTAAGAAGCAAACACAGGTAAAGGGGAAGCTGTAAGCTCACCAGCTCATACCATGGGTACTATGAACACATTGCCTGCCTGTGACATTCATCCACCCTCGCTCCTTGCTCCTAATAACCTGATCAATGAATCTTGCTTACCCATGTGATATTTTGGTGATGATCGGATGAGCTAACATATGTGAACGGGTTTTGTCATTTGGGTGGAAGCCAAGGAAGCATGCACCGTTGTGTGAGCAATGGTGTCTGTAGTGTGGGAAATGGAAGGGACGGTAAGGAGAACTCAAGGCATATGATTTCATTTCAGCTTCACCTGTTCATATATATTTTTGATGAAAGTGATAGATGGAGAACTATGTGTGCCCAAGGGCAGAGTATGTGAAAGTGCAAGGGAAGGGAGATTTGGACACGGCTATGAAATAACGCTCCCACTCACTCCCCTGGCTCCTCAAGTGTGTCAGATGGAGCCTGTAAATATCACCTGCAGCACTTCGAATGAGTGCCATTTGCTTTTTTCTGTTCTTCATATACTTTTAAATGAAAATCTGTTTTTAGGCGTATATGTGTTTCTACAGATCTGCGTAACACGCTTTGTTACAGGCTTCATGAAGAGAACAAGGAGCTGCCATTAACACCGGAACGTAGGGCGTCCTCCCTGGCTTCTCTGGCCCAGGGTTCTCCTTCTGACAGAGGCACCATCACGCCAGGGTGCACATGGCAAGGAAGGGACTAGGAAGGCAGGATTTGGATACATTTTTGTTCTGCCAACAGCTGTGGAATGCCCAGTCTGTGCCAGCTTGTGTTCAATACTGAGGATGCCAAGAGGAAGCTCTGAGGACACACTTTCAGAGCACATCTTCCCGGAAGACAAGACACCTAAACCAGTGATTTCAAAATAACGCAGAATACACTACGCAAAAAAAGTATACAAAGGATTTTTTTTTAATTGTACTTTAGGTTCTGGGGTACATGTGCAGATCATGCAGGGTTATTGCCTAGGTACTTACATATCAAGGTGGTTTGCTACCTCCATCTCCCTGTCACCTGTATCTGGCATTTCTCCCCATGTTTTCACTCCCCAACCTCCCCACCCACCACTGTCCCTCCCCTAGTCCCAAAGGATCTTTTACAGATGGTGTTTTTCTAGAAAAGTGACACCTGAACCAACTCTTAAAGAACTATCGGGGGTAGCTGGTTGAAAGGAAGGGAAGGTCAGTTCACCAGGTGACTGGCATGGACAAAGATCTTGAATCCTGAACCAAGGACCAGAGGAGTGGGAAAAAGATTGAGAAATAAAATGGGAAAGACAGGGCATTGGGAAGCTACCTGTCATTTGATACTGCTGTTGCTTAATTTCAAAGCCTAGGGAGATTGGTGAGAGATCAGGTAAGCTCCCTAGGAATGGTAGGAAAGAAGATGAAAAATTCGGGCTGGGCTCGGTGACACACCTGTTATCTCAGCATTTTGGGAGGCCGAAGCGGGTGAATCACCTGAGGTCAGGAGTTCAAGACCAGCTTGGTTAACATGGTGAAACCCTGTCTCCACTAAATATACAAAAATTAGCCGGGGGTGGTGGCAGACGCCTGTAATCTCAGCTACTCAGGAGGCAGAGGCAGGAGAATCACTTGAACCCAGGAGGGGGAGGTTGAAGTGAGCCAAGATCACGCCATTGCCCTCCAGCCTGGGTGACAGAGCAAAACTCCATCTCAAAAAAAAAAAAAAAACCCTGCAGAATTTAGGAATTTTTAGCCAAAGCAAAGACAAGCAGGTTGCAAAGATCTAGGTAAGCAGATTTTAGAGTTCAAGACATCAATTTACAAGGGCATTAGTATCGGCAGTTCTGACTATAGAGCAAGACCCATTGCTTTGTGCCTTTTATGTTATGTAATTAGTGTGGGATGTGGACAAGAAGCTTAAGGGTGAATGCTGGCCCAGCTTACCAGGGGCAGAGACTTTGGGATAATCCAGCTGAAGCCTGCTTGGCGTAACCTCAAAAACACTGTCCTTTAGACCTATGGATGTGTATATACACCCCTTTCAAATGTATTGGTATGTTTGCTTAATAATAAATTGCATGTTTACAAAAGAATTTCAGTACATCTGTAATAAATGAAAATATTTTTTCTTTGTTTGTTTGTTGAGATGGAGTCTTGCTCTGTCACCCAGGCTGGACTCAGGTATGATCTCAGCTCACTGCGACCTCCTCCTCCCAGGTCCAAGCGATTCTCCTGCCTCAGCCTCCCAAGTAGCTGGGATTACAGGTGTGTGCCACCATGCCCGGCTAATTTTTGTATTTTTAGTAGAGATTGGGTTTCACCATTTTGGCCAGGCTGGTCTCGAACTCCTGACCTCAAGTGATCTGCCTGCCTCGGCCTCCCAAAGTGCTGGGATTACAGGTGTGAGCCACCACGCCAAGCCTGTAAATCTCTTAAAATAACCCTTTTTTCCAGATAAAAATAAATGTACTTTTTCTTTTAGAAAAAATGAATAAAGCAGATAAGTCTGAGAAATAAAATGTAGTTGCATTATCAAATAATAATCACTGGTATTTTATTTATATAGCATATTTTTAATTTCCCATTTTAAAACTTGCCATTATAGAATGAATGCTTTTCATGCTTTTGAGTTTAAAGTTTACGCAGAGAAGCTGGATGTGCCAGTTACCATTTTATTACCTCTCAACTTCAAACGTATCTATCTCTGCTCTGCTCTTGATACTGGAGCTGAATCCTGTAGACATTTCTCTTTTTTCAGCTGGCTTAATGTTAGGCTTTTTAAAGAGAGGATGTTGAATGAGACTTCAAGGCCAAACAGAAGGAAAGGAGTTACCCTTCCTGTTTGTGCCCTCAGAGCCATCAGAGCAGTGTGAAGGAAGCTGGCACTACTCAGCTCAGCATCTCGCATGCACCAGCTCTGCCAGCCTGCACCCTCCAGCAAGTTTTGTCACTAACCAGGGACCATTCCTCTGGACCAGCTCCCATCTACAGCCTCTGCTGAGTTTCTCCAGTGCCTGACTGGGTGCTTCTACAGCCCACTTCTGGCCCACACCCTCTGGCAAGGGTCTTTGCCACAGTCGGGCTGACTATTCCTCTTGCAGGGGGTAAGTTCTTAGTTCCTCCTTCTTCTTGCTCTATGAATGTGCTACTTCTAAACCCCTTAGAGTTCATCTTGTTCTTTTTCCTAGTTGACCACCTTTTACTAGTTTACACATCTTTATATTAAGATTTATCTATTGCAACGATTGGTGTTGTTTCTACTTCCTGACTGGACCCTGATTAATAACAGAGGGGAAAGGGGAAAGATACAGTGGGCTAAATGGGAGGAAAAAAAGTTGTTCTCTCTCAGTTCCCTACAAAATTCTCTCTCTCATTCTCCCTCTCTCTCTCTCTCTCTCCCCCACCCCATCTCTGTCCCCCTCTCTCTCTCTCTCTCTCTCTTTCTCTCTCACACACACACACACACATCCCTACCCAAAGGCCACTGAGAACCACCAGTTTTCTGCATTCTTTGTTGTAGCCTGGGTTTCCCAGAAAGCAGACCCGAGAAGGGCTTATGTGCTATACTTGTGTTCATGAGTGCAATCACAGGAAGCAAGAGTAAAGATCAGGGTGTGAAGGGAGGGAAGGAGAGAAACCCAGCAAAAAAAAAAAAATCCATTATCACCCTTTAAGCATGATTGATTGCGTGACCTCGCCAAACTTGCAAAAAGTGGCATAAGTGCCATTTATCCTCTCCACTGGCTCCCAGTGCCTGAGAGGTGCATCATGTGCATGTCAGCTCTTCATTGTGCATAAAGTCATTGCTACGATACATCACATTGCAATATCTGTACATCTTTAATTATATTCTCAGAGTAAATTATTTAAAATTTATTTATTGTATCAAAGAATAGAGAATGTGTATCTCTAACTAGAAGTTCTACTAGAAGTTTCAGATATCCAGAGTTCCTTATATCCTAAGCATCCTGGTTAGTAGATATGTCATGTTTTCTATATTTTCTTCAGTCAGATACTTCCATTGTAAGATAGAGGTGTTATTAATTTAGTAGCATAGCTTTGTGTGTTTGTGGCAAAGGATGAGATGGCGTGGAACTATCAAAGGATATGTATTCAAAAAGAATTTGCTTGCTAATTGTGAATTGATATACATTTATTGACAACATTCTAGGCCAGTTTATTTTTTGATATCACAAAGTTGTAGTCTATCCCCAAATTCTTCAGGTTCTTCTGAATCCCGTTTGACCAGTAGGAGCCTCATCACCCACGAGGCTCTGCCAAGTGCCCTTCCTTTCCTGGATGGAATGGCAGGAAACAGAGTAGCTAGCAGGAGCCCACCACATCCATAAGAGAGTACACACACTCAAAATTGGCTGACAAACTGGGCTAGCCAAGTATGTCATAATATTCAAGAGGCAGGAGCAGAACCAGGAGTGGGGAATGAAGTCAAAAGGTCAGGAGCCAGGTAGACCTGGCAACTAAGGAAGTGAGGGAAGCAGAGGAGAGAACCAAGCAGAGGGACCCAGGACCCTGCTGGGAATGAAGCCAGAATGCCCACACCTCCTTCTTATTAGATTTTATAAATCCTGTGGGTCAAAGACCCTGAATTGAAGATCCAGGGCCAGCTAGGTAGAGAGCTGACCTTGAACACTGCTGTTTCTTCTGCCTGCCAACTCTACCCCCACCTCGAAGTCCAGGTCTTTCTCCAGAGTGCTCTCTCCTTTGTGAGAAAATCATACTACCATTTCTACAGTATGTTGGTGTCTATAGCTTTTCCTCCAAGAATAGCCTTGGATTTCTTTCCTGAAATCACAGTTTACAATGCAAAAGAGAAAAAGAGAGTACACCATTATGTGCATAATTCTATTGGCTACGGAAACTCTAAGGGCAAGAGATGCAGGCCACTTGTCTGGAGTCCTTTGTGTGCTTGTTGATTCACTCTGCATGACCACCCTAGGCAGATCTCACTGGCAGTAATTCTGTCACAGACATCCTCTCCTCCACTTCACCTGCCCACTACTGCATCCAAATTGTTGGATTCGATATTTTGTTCAGGTTCAGCAGTCTACCTGGTCGGCCCAAGTCTTCAACCCAAGTTCTTTGCCCACATACATTGTAAAAACTGGTAAGAAGATGTTCTGGGGATTCTAGTTTTATTCCCAACAAAAAGTCCTCCTTATTCCTCTGTATTTGAGTGAATATGAGAAATTGGCATTTGCCAGCTTTCTTGGATTTTCAGTTCACTTGATAGATTTGAATCTGTGTACAACCAACTTGAACAGTCTACAGAACTAGAGGGAGACTGATGGGGCTATCCTCTCCAATAAAGATGTCTTTTCAATATCAACCCTTCCCAGAGCTTGTAGCAGCAAGCATGGTCTGGGGGAATATTGGATGCCCATCACAAGGTTAGATACTGGGGGAGAGGGAGGCATTAGAAAGCATGGTTCTGGCTGAAGTGGAGGTGGAGATATAAATTCTTGTGGCTCTTAATGTGTTGGGGTTACAGATCCCCTTGGAAATCTGTTGAAAGCCGTGAATGCTCTCACAGAAAAATGCGCATACACAAAGTTTTGTGCATAATTCTCAGTAATCACGCCACCTCCCTCCCCACTATTTGGAAACCTATCTCTGGACACTGACTTTAAAAGTCCCCAACCTAGATAAACAAATGAAAAATTGTAAACAATATAAATAATAAACAAGAAAACAACTTTAAAAATCAGGAGCTTATTGAAACAGTAGAGGTGTGAATATGTATAAACTTACTGTAAATGCTAGAAGGACTTCAAGGGTCAAACACTGAAACAATCTCTAAAAATATGATCTAGGGGTTGTGTGGTGCAGATGAGCCTTTTCTGGATCATTGGCTTTCAAGGCTTTCTCAGTCGTTGCCTCTGGCCCAAACTAATGTTACATGTAAGGTGTCAATGGGTATCCAACACATAGTGTTTTTTGAGATGAATGAACTTGAATTCCTCATATGGGCACCATGTCTCTGCTGCCCTGTAAAACCCCACCACCCGTGTCTGGTTTGGTGAGAAACACCCCAGGAGGGCAGTGAGTCTGCTTGAAGGTAGGTGTGGAGTTTCGTTTATGAAAGGATTCAAAGCTTCCAAGAGTCATGCGAGAAAGCATCTGAGTCCTGGGTAGAAAGAAACCAGAAAAACTTGAAGCAATTGGGAACTGTTTAGTTTGGTTTTTAAAGCAATTACAAGTTTTAAGTGTAACTTGACATCAATTTAAATTGTAGAATCACAGCATTCTGAATGTTTTCCATCAGCAAATACCATGGAGAGCCTGCTATATTTTAGATGTGTGCTAGATCCTACAGATCTAGATATTTGCAAAAGTGTAGATGACAGACCTGAACCCCGTCCTCAGCCAAATTAATCTGGAAAGGACTATAGAGGCCACCTCCCTGGTCATTCAGTAGATGGAGGAAGAAGCACCCAGTGAGAGGGGTCATAATTTTCCGAAGATCACACAGCTAATTAGGGACAGAGTTATGTCCAGAACCCAGCGCTCCTGGCCTTCCAAGAACACTTAGTAAGAATTTGATGATAAAATTGGGGGGATTAAAATACTTCTTCATCAAACATTTCATTATGCTTTTTTTTTTTTTCTTTTTAGAGACAGTCTCTCTGTGTCGCCCAGGCTGGAGTGCAGTGATGTGATCTCAGCTCACTACAACCACCGCCTCCCAGGTTCAAGTAATTCTCCTGCCTCAGCCTCTCGTGTAGCTGGGACTACAGGTGCACACAACCACACCCAGCTAATTTTGTATTTTTAGTAGAGATGAGGTTTCACCCTGTTGGCCAGGCTGGTCTTGAACTCGTGACCTCAAGTGATCTGCCCACCTCAGCCTCCCAAAATGCTGGGATTACAGACATGAGCCACTGCGTCCAGCCAAGCATTTTATTAAACTTCTACTGTTTTCTGTACTAGTCCTTGGCCAAGTGTTCAAGATACTGAAATGTGTGATACACAGCTTGACCTTCTAAGATATGGCAGCTAAAGTAAATTTGATTGTAGAAGCCAATGATTTGATAATAAAGTGGCTTTTTATATGGGCAAGCTCTGCCTAAACAAACAAAAAGCTTAATTTAGGGGATCACAGCCAATTGTTGAGAGGAAAAGTAGGAAAACAGAAAAAGGAGACCAAAGGCAGTAATAAAAGTGTAGAGCAGAAGTTGAGCCATGCTTTGGTGGTTTCAGTGTTTTACTCAAAGGGGGTTGTATTCCCCTTTGTAACCTTGTAAACCACACTGGCAAAGAAAACCAACACCTTTGGGAACCTGCACATCTGCAGAGCCAGGTCAGTATTGAAAGGGGGTGAAAGGATAGCATCAAAAAGTTTAGTTACTGGGGTGGGGTAAAAAGCCCTGACCATAAATACTTTGGCCAGATAGAATTTCTAACACATTTCATGCCTGGGGCTTGCAGGTGGGCCTTTGAAATCTTTCCTCGGGGCTTGGCAACAGTGTGGTGTCTCTGTTCCTGCCTTTATTGATGTGTCCATTAGAGAGTGACATGATTTGCTTACTAAGTTTCTGTTTAATTTGCATCTTAATGTTCTATCATTAAGATATAAACACAGGCATAGGGAATTGAGTAATTTAGAAATTCCCTCTGGGGATTTGGCAACAGGACTGTGAAGATAGAAGGCTGCAGCCTGGAAAAGCGGGTATCTGAGCAGATCCACACCTTGAGAAGGGTTTTGAAAAGAACCTGCCTGCCACAGCATCACACCGGAAAATCTGAGGTGCAGGTGCCGGCCATTAGCAGCAGGTGTTTTATATGAGAGGTAAGTGCTCACCAGGGTCAGTCTTCAGTATCTCCGAGAAGCCCATGGTGTTTGTTTCTTTTCCTCCTTGTGTTTTCTGCCTCCAGAGGTTTGTACACACTGCCATGGTCTTTGTCTCCAGATCCACAGGCAGTTTTGCTTCAGAACTATCTGCAGGTTGAGCACCTTCGGGTGGAATAATATAAAGAAAACGACAGGAGTCAGACAGCCCGGAGTTTAAATCTTTCCATGAGTTCTGCAACATCTCCGAATCTTGGTGAGTTCTTATCTGGAAAATGGCTATCATAGTTAATTTGAAAAATAGTTGTGAAACCCACATGAAGTAATAGACTTACAACGCCTAACAGGTTGCCTGAGTCAGCAGGAGCCTAAAATCATTAATGTTCTTTGCTTTCCCGCTATCACCTCTTTGGCGTCTGAACTTTTCTAACTTCCAAATGAAGCTCTATGAGGACCATATGGAGGGCTCTTGACCACCCAAAATGCATTTTTCTCAGGCCCACTGTCCAGAATGAAAATTGATAGCCTTGAATGGCTGCTGCTTATAAATTCACCAAGAGCATTCAATGGCTGTCTAAGTCCTTTCAGGAAATAGCTTGGTTCAGCCCAGCTCTTTCCTCTCACCAGAGCTGAGAGCCTGAGCTGTATGTACATAACATGGAGGGTTGAAAATGCCCTAGAGAGCACATCATTCATTCCTCTCAGTTTATAGATGAAAAAACTTGCCAGTGAGAAGGATGGAGGGATATGCCTAAAGCCATGTAGCTACTTAGTTGCGGAATTGTGAGGAGACCTGTTGTCTCCTATTTTTATGGAGATTTCATCATTTTCAAAGGACTTACATACTTTTTGTTTTATTTTATCCTCGTGGCAAATTTAAGAAGAGAAAGTAGTGTTATCCTCATTTTATAGATGAGTAAACTAAAATTTAAAGAGGAAGCAAAAAGTAAGCCTCAAACCTGAGTCTGTGAACTCCAGGCCATAATCAACTACCAAAGCTTTTTCTTTTGCCCTTTTTTTTTTTTTTTTTTTTTTTGAGACAGAGTTTCCCTCTTGTTGCCCAGGCTGGAGTGCAATGGCTCAATCTTGGCTCACTGCAACCTCCACCTCCCTGGGTTCAAGTGATTCTCATGCCTCAGTCTTCCAAATAGCTGGGACTACAGGAACAAACCACCCCACCCAGCTAATTTTTTTTGTATTATTAGTAAAGATGGGGTTTCACCATGTTGGCCAGGCTGGTCTCAAACTCCTGACCTCAGGTGATCTGCCCACCTCCACCTCCCAAAGTGCTGGGATTACAGGCGTGAGTCACTGGCCTGACCTTTTCTTTTATCTTTTTTTTTTTTTTTTTTTTTAAAAGAGACGGGAGTCTGGCTCTGTCACCCAGGCTGGAGTGCAGTGACACAGTCATGGCTCACTGCAGCCTCTACTTCTGGGCTCAAGTGATCCTGCCACCTCAGCCTCCCTAGTAGCTGAAACTACAGGCACACACCACCACATCTGGCTAATTTTTAAATTTTTATGGAGACAGGATCTTCCTCTGCTGCCTAGGCTGGTCTTGATCTCTTGGGCTCATATGATCCTCCAGCCTCAGCCTCTCAAAGTGCTGTGATCACAGGCGCCAGCCTCCATGGCTGACAATGCTTTCTTCATTAGCTCTGAAAATTGCAGCCATGGCCCAGACCCAAGATACCTCACATATCACAGTAAGGAGGACGGGGAGGAAAATGCTCACATTAATCATTAAAGGCAAAGGGGCAGAATAAAGATTTCAATAAAAATCCGTTCATTCACGTGCATCAAACACTTCCTGAGCAGCACAATATTTGAGGACCTGTGGTGGGTGATGCAGGAATATGGAGAGAAATCAAACATCAACAAACATTTGGAGCCCTTTAGGAGCTTGCAATCTAGTAAATGAGTTCACCATCTGTGAGCATTTATCTAATGAAAGGCTCTTGGCTTTTAAAAAATAAAATAAAAACAGATAAAAGTTTACTGTTTGAAGTGTTAGGTCCCACTTCCTAAACTTAATAATATAGTCTGGTGTTATTAAAAATTGATAACAGAGGGTTCATCCTATACTAAAATTCTGAGCATCACTCATTGTTGTGTAAGAACTAGGATTGTGGATCCAGAAAGACTGGGCAATTACTTGCATTCAATCTGGACTGAAACCCTGAAAGTTAGTTTCTAAACACATAGATTTCGTTTTTGTGTTTTTTTCTGATTAGATTCTGGGAATGGACAATCTAGTATTTTGAGATTGTAATTAATTGGATTTTGGCTAACTGAGCCTTTATTATACGTACTTTACAAAGCATAATGGTAGTTGGCAAAACTCCATGATCTTTCATTCATAATGATGAATTTCTACTTGCCAAATTCCATGTAACACATGAATTAGGTCTTTAATCTCAAGGGGTTTATAATCTGGTTAATCCCAGATGGCAGACATAAAACATGAATGCTGCCACTTTCGCTGCTTCTGCTCATCACAGACAATGCTAATTGATCACAGACCTCTTGATGCATTTAGACCTGGCCTCAGAATCTTTCTTACCGTAAAGGTTCAGTTACTACCAGTAATTACAAGTTGCTTACTTTTTTAAACCAGTTTGCTGCCTCTGTGCTAGATGAACTTTCTCACTCAGCAGAGCTGGAGAAAACGTAGTGCTGTTTCCAATAATGCCACCACAAAGGGCCCTAAAGCCTGAGCTGTGACGGCTTAACAGTTCATCTTTCTCAGTTTGTGTGTGTGTGTGCAGTGGGGAAGGCAGCTTTCAGAACACGGGTGGGAAGGATGATAGTAGCTGTGTTCAAGGACTAAGTATTTGCTTCTCTGGTCTTCCTGAAGATACAACTTGGGTCCACAGTAGAAACTACGGCAAGGTAGATTTGAATAACAGTATAAAAACTCGAACATCCGGAATTGTTCATCCACAGAATTAACTTTCTGGCCATGAGGGAAGAAAAGCAGAAACGGATTCGTCGCCTTGAGGAAGGCTATAACCTCTTCTTGGCAGACCTGAGTCTGCAATTTAATCTTGAAAGTCTTTAAAACTCTCAAGCTCTGTGTCATTCCATTTTCTGCCCTTTTACCTGCCCTGTTTTTTATTTATCCTACTCTTGGAGACCCCAGATTTATTTCTGGGGAAACCACGTCCTCCCACAGCTAGCCAGTGTGGTTTGCAAGAGCTCCTCTTCCCCAGCCCCAGGATGGGCATATGTTCCAGTTCTGGCCACTAAAACTAATACAAAGAGAGCACTTGGGTCAATCAGCAGAAAGTCTTTATTATTATTATTATTATTGTTTTATTGAGATGGAGTCCTGCTCTGTTTCCCAGGCTGCAGTGCAAGGGCCCGATCTTGGCTCACTGTATCCTCCCTCTCCCTGGTTCAGGCGATTCTCCTACCTCAGGCTCTCCAGTAGCTGAGGTTGCAGGTGCAAGCCACCAAGCCCAGCTAAATTTTGTATTTCAGTACGGATGGGGTTTCTCCATGTTGGCCAGGCTGGTCTCGAATTCTTGGCCTCAAATGATCCAGCACCTCAGCCTCCCAAAGTGCTGAGATTACAGGCATGAGCCACCACACCCGGCAGAGAGTCAGTCTTGAAACTGCGGGTGTTCCCATAGGAATAGAAGAGCTCTCTTCTAGCTGGTATTGCTGAGCCAGAGGATGCAGGTCTGGAACTTTCAGAAATTATCTTGCCTGGGCTGGGTGTGGTGGCTCATGCCGGTAATCCCAACACTTTGGGAGGCCGAGGCAGGTGGATCACCTGAGGTCGGGAGTTTGAGATCAGCCTGGCCAACATGGTAAAACCCTGTCTCTACCAAAAATACAAACTTAGTCAGGTGTGGTGGCACATGCCTATAATCCCAGCTACTCCAGAGGCTGAGGCAGGAGAATCGCTTGAATCCGGGAGGCGGAGGTTGCGGTGAGCCGAGATCGTGCAGTATATGAGATCATGTAGTACAGCCTGGGCAACAAGAGCAAAACAAACAAACAAAAACTCCATCTCAAAAACCAAAGAAAACAGAAAAAAAGAAATGAAATGACCTTGCCTGTTTGAGAGGGGAGCCACCAAAAGGAAAGCAGAGCGAAGAGATGGAGACGTGCAGATTTGCAGGCGGTGTAGAGAACCTGCATTGAGCCATGCCTGAGTTACAGCCCCTGAACTTTGAGCCAGTAAATGCCACCTCTTCAAGTTAGTTTGAATTGGACGTGACTGACTCACTAATAAAACTTCAAATTCATCCCAAAGACCTAATGCCCCTAACTTGTTGAGTAAACACCCTTTATCTCTTATGTCTAAGGAGACCATGTTTGATCACATTTTATACTATTTTAGATATTTAAAAGCATTTTGCTTGTTCATTTTTGTTGGTGTTTTGAATCTTTAGCCCATTTTTGGAATCGCAGTGCAATTATAAATGGAAAGTTCTGGTGTGCAGTTTTCATCCATGTGACATATATAATAGGGTTTCATATTTCTGAATGTAGGTAATAAAACTTTCCCACTCAGTAGCCTAGGGTGATGTATATGTTTATCTTTGGAAAGTATGTGGAGAATTTTGCTATGGCAAGTATTCCAAGTATTTTTCATGTTGATCACTAAACAAGATTTATGTTCTCACTCACAGACGGTGACAAAGCTAATAAATTAGACTTGCTGACAACCCTTCAATAAAGGAACTATTTTTCTAGAGTTAGCAGTCCTTTTAGATCTTAATAAGCTTACTTAGTTTTAATCATCTTGTCATAGGCACAACTGCCTCCTAGAGAATATAAGCCCTAAGGAAAACAAACCGTATTAAAAATGGTCTTTTACCTTACATTAAAATTCTTTAAGTGAGACACATACACAAAATCAACATGCAATATGGGCAGTCCCTACTTACTATGGCAGAACAGAATTACAGAAGTGACCGAGAAGCTGTAACCCTACAAACCATTATTAATAATCAGAAAAAATGCAATTGATTTTTGACTTTTAAGAATTTTTTGTCAAAACATTAAAATTGATCATATCGATTATAAACATAGAAGGAAATTAAAAAATAGCAAAACTAATATGTGTGTAGCTACTGTAATTTCAAACATAAAAAAATTGAGAAGTACTTTATGAGAAACTTATCAAAAGTAGTTTGAAAGGTGCTTCTCTTTTTTCACCATACTGCTTACCATATGAAGCAGACATCTTTTCTATGCCTTGGTGAATTGTCAGACTTCTTTGTAAGCTTGGATCAGCTTCCAACCTTTTATCAACTGTATATGTAATTGTGTGAATTATTCCCAAGAGTTATTTTAATGTGAATTTTTCTGCTGCATCACTTTCTCTGGGTCTTCATATTTTTCATCATAATGAAATGGGTGGGCATCTTTGAAATGCTACCTACAATCAAGTCTCATGACTCTATGAGCTATGAATAGACCTACTTCAACTACACAGAGTTATTTTGAAATGACAGCTCAGAAGCCAAGTCCTTGTTAGAGATTGTAGGGCTTTATGGATTTTTCAATGCATCTTTTTTAGATCAAAAATTTAGAGAAACTGGTGGTGGCTCATGCCTGTAATCCCAGCACTTTGGGAGGCCAAGGCAGATGGATCACCTGAGATCAGGAGTTCCAGACCAGCCTGTCCAACATGAAGAAACCCTGTCTCTACTAAATACAAAAAACCTAGCCAGGCGTGGTGGTACGTGCCCGGAGTCAAGCTACTTAGGAGACTGAAGCAGGAGAATCGCTTGAACCCAGGAGGCGGAGGTTGCAGTGAGTCAAGGTTGCGCCATTGCACTCCAGGCTGGGCAATAGGAACAAAACTCTGTCTCAAAAAACAAAACTTGAGAAAAGCCACATTATGTAGCATGACACAAATAGCTTTGAAAAAATGGCTTCAGTGATGTCAGAGGACACTTTATGAAAATACCTATCTTATTTTGAAGGACTGCGGCAGGCAGCATGATGGGAAAGCTGGTCTTTGAGAGCACCCTATTTATTGCTCAGCGCTGGACTTGCTTCTGGTCAGTATGATCAAAAACAGGGCACACGTAATCACACATGGCTCACCCTCTTTCAGAACTCTCCTTAATTGCCCGAAGCATTGACAGGTCAATAAAAGTTGTTTGAAAACTTAGAGATGTTTTCCTAAATGTCAGCTGTCAAAATGTTGCCAAGTTATTCTCTCTGCCTCTTCCCCACTGCCTTTGTCTTTCCATAATTTCTACCCTAAAGGCAAAATTGATGAGCAGCAAAGTCAGTGAGAATATGTTTTTAAAAATGTTTTAGGACAGGTTCTGACTCTGCTACCCAGGCTGGAGTGCAGTGATACAGTCACGGCTCATGGCAGCCTTGACCCCCATGGCCCAAGTGATCCTCCCACCTCAGCCTCTTGAGTAGCTGGGACCACAGGTGTGCCTCACCATGCCTGAGTCATTTTTGTATCTTTTGTAGACATGAGGTTTCACCATGTTGCCGAGGCTGGTCTCGAACTTCCGGGTTCAAGCAGTCCTCCTGCCACGGCATCCTACAGCGCTGAGATTACAGGTATGAGCCACAGTGCCCATCTGGAATACTTTAAAGGGCTGTCAAAAACACTTTCAGAGACATAAATATTTGCTGTGTAAACAATCAACTTTTAACCAACATCAGTTCAACTGTCCTTTATTCTTTCAAAAAATTTTGTATTAAATACATATAAAAATATATTTATCTCATATATGTAAGATGTAAAGAACAATAATGAAATGAATACTCATTCGTAAACATTACCAGTATCCCCAAAAGCCATGGGTGATCCTTCCTACTGTTCTGCCTTCCTTTCTTACAGGGGAAATCTTTTTTTAAAATTTATTTGTATTATTTCCTATATAATCCCTAAATTTTATATGCATGTATCCCTAAGTCGTGTGATTACATATTGTTTGATTGTGCATGTTTTTGTATTTAATATAAATATGAGTATACTGTGGGTCTTCTTTTGGTTTTCCTCCCATTATGTTATGTTTCTGAGATTCACTCGGGATGTGTGTAGCTGCTATACGGTTTTAAAATGTATGTATTTACCTCGGTTTATCTACCTATTCTACACTGCTGCATATTTGGGTAGTTTCCTTTGGTTTTTTAGGCATTGCTGCTGTAAACTCTTTTGTACATGTCTCACACTACATCCGTGCAAGAAATGCCTTAGGGCAGTAGATCTCAAATTTCAGCATGATTTTTAGTTTTCTGGAACACCTACAAACCTCGCAGACTCACCCCTGAGGATTGTAAGACTCCTTCTGAGGTGGAGTCCAGGAATTTGCATCTTGCAACCTCCCCATTGATGCTGATGCACGTGGCCCACTGACCTTTCCTTTAAGAACCACTGCTGGTGTACATACCGAGGGGTACAATGCCAGATTGTAGGGTATGTGATCTTTAACTTTACTTTGAAATTCAAAATCGTCTTTTAAAGTGGTTGTACCGCTTATACTCCCACCGAAAAGTTGTGAGTTTCCGTTGTTTCACATCCTTGCCAGTATCTCAAAATTTTTAACGTTTGTTGATCCTGAGAGTGTAAAATGGTATTTCATTGTGATTTTCCTGGAGTCTGGATTCTAATCCTTTGTAAATTGACTTTGACTTTCTTTATAGCGGCTTTGATGAAAACTTTTTAATTTCAAGTGATTTGAATATACATTTTCCACTATGGAATGCATGTTTTTAGAGTTTTGTATAAGAAATTTTTCCTTTCTCTGATTTATAAAGATCTTCCCCTGTGTTGTTTTCTAAAATAATCATAGTTTTGCCTTTCATATTTAAATATTTAATCCACCTGGGATTTATTTTGTGTATGCTATGAAGCGAGGATTCAAATTAATTTTTTTCCATGTGGATGATCATTCATCCCAGTACCTTTTTTGTGAGTTACTTTTTAATTGGAATTATATTGCACCTATGTAGATCAATTTGGGAGCATTGACATATACATGAATTTTCTTATTCACACATATAGAATACCCCATATTTATTTTAAATTATCTTTCAATAAACTTTAGTATTGTTTGGTATAATGGGTTTACCAAACACTTTTTGTTTTTTTGCATTCATTTCTACAACCTTTATATCTTTGCTGTTTTTGCAGATTTTATATTTTTAAAATTGCATTTACTAAATGTGTTGCTTATATAAAGGAATAAAATCGACTTCCACATTGATATGGTAGACATCCACTATATTTTTTGTTAATATTAATAGTTTCTTAGAAAATTTTTTCTGTGTAAAAACCTAATATCAAGTATGAGCATTTTTTTTTCATTCTTGAACATTTAGTATACTTTTCACTTACCTTGTTAGCTAGGAAGACCTTCAGGAACTTGTTATATAAAAATGATACAGAAGAGGATATCACTGTTTTGCTCATGATCTTTCACAAATAAGTGTGATATTTACTGTAAATTATATAGAAGTACTTCTTGTAGTATTAAGGAATTTCCCATCTATATTTATTTTGTTCTATTATTTTCTATTTCTGTAAAAGTGTACTTACTTGAACCTTAAATGATTGTCAGAACTTCTCTGAATAACAGCTGGGTTTGGTGTTTTCTTTATATAGACCTTAGCTATCAGTTGAGTTTCTGGAAGGTTTATAGAGCCACTTAAGATATTTTTCGACTTTGTTTTTGTTTTTGGTAAGTTTATTTTTCTGGAAGTTTGTCCATTTTACCTAAGTTTGCAATTTTATTGACATATATTTAATCATCAGTTGTTTATTATCTTTTAAATTTCTGCTGCTCCTGTATTTATGTCCCCGTTTTTATTCCTAATTAGGTTTATTTATGCCGTCTCTCCTTTTTTCATGGTCAGTGCTGCTAAAGGTTTGTCAGTATTTTTAGTTATCTTCAAAGAACCAATCTTTGTTGATCTTCTTTGTGGAATATTTACCTTCTGTTTCATTAATTTTCGCTAGCATCTTCAGTATTTGTTTTTCATTTAGCTGGTGTTTATTCTGTTCTTTTTCTAACATCTTGAGAGAGATAACAACGTGAGATATTTTCAAACCTTCCTGTGACCGTATATAGCTATATAAATTTGCCTCTAAGTAGTTCTTTGGCTGTACTTCATAAGTTTTGGTATGGGTTGCTTTTATTTATTCCACTTCTAATTGATTCATTAATTGCCTACTGAGTATTCAGAAGTATATTTCTTAATTTTCAAACTTTTGGGGCTAATTATCCTTTTGTTATTTTTAACTGCATTACATTTTGCTCACAGAACATAAATTTTATAGACATTTGTTTATGATCATGTGTGAGTACAATTTCCCATGTTGTGTGTAAGTTTGGAAAGTGTGGTTGCCAGAATAATGATCTCCCAAAGATGCGTATGCCCTAATGCCTGGAATATGTAATTATGTTATGATATATGCAACATACACACAAAACTTCATATATGTGTTTAGGATTACTGGCCTCGAAGTGGGGAGATTATCACAGATTATCCAGATGTGCCCAATCTAAATATATGAGCCTGTAAAAATGGAGAAATGTCTTCTGTTAATCAGAGATGTGACAGACGAGAAGAAAGAAAGATGAGTATATGAACTCAAACACCATTGCTGCCTTCGAAGACATAGGGCCCTATGAGCCGAGGAATGGGAATGTTAAGTGACCTCTAGAAGCTGACAGTAACCTCAGGCCAACAGCCAGCAGGAAACAGGGATATCAGTCCTACCTACAACTGTGTGGAACTAAACTCTTGCCAACCATGTACGTTAGGCTAGGTGCAGATTTTCCCCCAAAGCTCTCAGTAAGGAAAACAGTCCTGGCACCTTGGTTTTAGCCTGGTGAGATCTGTATGGATTTCTGACCTATAAAACTATGAGATAATAAGTTTGTGTTGTTTTAAGCTTCTAAACTGGTGGTAATTTATTATGGCAGCTATAAAAACTAAAAAAGGATGGGTGTTTTCCAAGTATTGGCGGCAGTGTATTATTTATCCTTTGGATAAAGTTTATTACAATTGGAAGATCAGCTGTACATAAGACAATCTTACTGATTGACTAACTGAAAAAAGATAAAAGTGGATTTTTGTTTCTCTAAGTCTGTCAGTTTTTGTTTTATACGTCTTGAAGCCACATTAAGTAAATAGTTATTAAGAATTGTTATAGCCATCACACTTTTTAATCCACTCTAAAAATCTTTGTTCTTTAACGGGGTAGTTTAGTCTTGTGTACTTATTGAGGTTAATGATCAGTTTGGATTTATTTATGCTCCCTTATTTTGTGGTTTTCATTTGCCCTTCTAATTCTGTTTGCTTTTTTCCCCTCTTTCCTTGCCTTTTTTAAGGCTTCAATCATATTTCTCTTTTGCTCATTCTCTTTTTACTCTCTTCTAAGTTGGAAGCTTTGTACTCTATATATTTTCAGTAATCACCCTAAACTTTTTAATAAAAATAATTAATTTTTAAAATGCAAAGTTAACATTTTTACCTTTCTCAAAAATAATATAAGGAACTTAGAATATTTGAATTTTGATCATTTCAAACCTAATGTATTTCCTATTTTCTTTCTATATTTAAAGAAAAATTGTTTTTTTACTAAAAAAAAAACAGAGTCAGGGACTCATTGTGTTTCCCAGGCTGGTTTTGAACTCCTGGGCTCAAGCAGTCCTCCTGTCTCACTTTCATTTTAATTGTATCTTGTTTTTTTTACTGATCCCACAAATAAGACACTTTTAAAAGTAAATTTCCACTGAGTTTTGACTGTGTATTTATTAAGGTTTTTTTGTTTATCTTTTCTCCTTGAAAATTGTACTTTTATATGGGATCATTTATTTTCTCTGCCTGAAGGCTATCACTTGGAATTTTCTTTCCTGATGATCTTTTAATAAAAAACTCTCATTTTGCTGGGATGAAAATATCTTTACTCTGCTCCTGGAAGATAATTTCATTGGGTATACAATTCTATTTTAATATGTTTTTTCCTCTCAGAGCATTAGATCATTTTATTGTCTTCTGGATTGTATTATGGGTTGAAAAGTCAGCTGTTAAATCTAAGTGTCATTCCTTTGGGAATGCTTTTCATAGCTGGTTTTAAAAACTCCTTGTCTTCAATGTTATATAATTTTGTTTTGCTATCCATATACGAGTTTCCTTTTGTTTATCCTGCTTTATATTCCTTAGGCTCTTGGAATATGACAGTTGGTGTATTTTGTCAGTTTTGAAAAACTTTCAACCATCCCGTCTTGAATTTCTCACCCCTTTCTTTCACCTGTCTTGCCATAACTCTGATTAGGTATAAGTAAAATCTTTTCATTCCATATTCCATGTCACTTTCTCTGTAATATTTTTAATCCTTTAAAATAATTTTGCTCATCTGTGCTGCACTGTGAATAATTTATTCAACTCTGTCATTGCATGAGCTCTCTCTTCAGCTGTATCTAATTTACCCACTGAGTTTTTATTTCAATGTTTTGACATATTCTACAAATTCCATTTGGTTCTTTTTCAAATCTACATGATTATCTTCAAGATTCCATGTGCCTTATTTTTACATTAAACATGTTAAAATGTAATTATTTTTATTTGGAATCTGAAATTCCAGCATTCTGTTGATCTTTATTTTTTTCTTAGCTGTCATCCACAATATCTTGTTTCTTTGCATATTATTATTATTATCTTCTTACTGTGAGCTCAGATTTTATGGAGAGTTTGAAAGCCTTGGTTTAAGGTATGTTCTTATACAGAGGGTTTAACGTTTGCTTCATCCAGTTGCTATACACCATTTTATTTCGTTTATTGTTATTATTGAGACAGAGTCTTGCTCTGTCACCCAGGTTTGAGTGCAGTGTCGTGATCTTGGCTCACTGCAGTGTTGATCTCTTGGGCTCAAGAGATCCTCCCACCTTCAGCCTCCCGAGTAGCTGAGACTACAAGCATGTACCACTATAGCTGGCTAATTTTTGTAGAGATGGGGTTTTGTCATATTGCCCAGACTGGTCTTGAATGCCTGGGCTCAAGCGATCCTCCTGCCTCAACCTCCCAAATTGTTAAGATTACAAGCATGAACTGCTGTGCTCAGAAGCCTTCTACAATTTTAAATTAAATTTTAGATTTGATCTTTTTCAGAATATTCTGAAAGTGTCATTTGGCTTGAGTGTGGGCTGATTTATGGTTATGAAAGATTTTTTTAACTGTCTTTCCTGAGCATTGTTAAGGTCAGGAAAGGTGATTTTCTTTTTGTCCCCCTCTGCAGGGCCTATTTGTGGTTCATCGTTTCTCTGATAATTATAATAGATTTATGCAAAGGCTTCCTTCTACACTCTCATCCTAGGTGAGTTATAAATTTTATTTCCTGTTCCTCTTTTTCCATGCAATAGTCAAAAAGAAAGTTCACAGTCACCAAAATACACCAGAAGCTCCCCAGAGAGAAAGGTGAGCTCATTGCTCTATGAGTTCCCGCTTCCACTGTATTGGGAGTATCTGAAGATTCCTTTCTTTCTTTCCAGCTCAATAATACATTTCTAAGCAGGCTCTTTGTAATTTACGCAAAGTGATCTGCTCAGGGTTGCTACGCTACCATATTGGAAAAGAAATTCCTTCAAACACAAATTATATTTATTTACACACTGGAGATTCATAGTTAAGCACTAGCATATAAAAAAACAACAGAATCCAGTACCTGCTTTAAAAAAGAAAATGACAGCCTTGCTGGCCAGTTCTCTAGGATCTCTTTTTAGAAATTCATAACGTTTTATCTCTTCAATTTATGTGAGAAAACATAACCAATATTCTCTCAAAAGAGAGTATCGTGGTTACATAATATAAGTGCATAAGTGTTTGTTGAATAAATGCGTGAATTAAGTATTGATTGATTAATGAAACAAGGTAGTGTTGGTTGTGTTGTACTTGAGCCTTCTTTTACTGATCCTAATGCAGTATCAGAAATACAAAGGAGAAGTCTTCCAAGCAACTGAAAGGGGGCTGTGTTTACAACCCCTGCAGCACTTCTGCTTTGTTTGGTTTGGTTTTGTCCCCGCCCCATGGTTTTGTTAGCTGTCTGTGGCATCGGTTCTTTAAGAACTGAGAGGCAGTAGCACATAACATACGTTCAGCTGTTCCAGTTGGATCTAATTCATCACATGCAGTAACAACTCTTTGCATCTCCTCCTAATCACTTCCTGATTCTGTTTTACACTGCTCTGTTGTGTGAAGATGAAGTCTAGTGACAGGCTGACACACTGTGGCAGGTGTAGGGGCCGAGGGAAAGAGAAATCCTAGGGCTTCTAACCCAGGCTTACAAATCCAGAGAGGAGTTAATTTCTATAAAATTCCTTAGCATGTGGAAACATTTTCAATTTAGTCTTGATGGTTTTGATAGACAGGAGTTGGTGGGAAGCCTGATGAATAATTAATCTACTACAATGGCAACCAGCAATATGAATATTTTATATCACTGCAAAGCTGTGTAAAACCATCCTGTAGTTGAAGGTAACTTGGGTTGGGCACAACTTGAAACACTTCTTTACTGAAACGAGAGATTCATCCTTTATCTCAAATATAATTATCCGTTTAAATGTCATGGGTCAATTTATTAACACCTTATTCATTGGGGTGTAACCTTTATTAGGCTTTATTGTAACCAGAAATTATATCTTACACAAATACAATGGAGATTTAAATGTTCTGGAGAATGAGCTGATGGCTTCTGCCTTTATAGTGTCGTACAGTAATGAACCTTGACCAGCAGAAGATTTGATAAGTATAAAATATTCCTGCTCGATGCTAATTTGGTCCCTTTTTAATGACTGATAATCCTTGTCGATTTAGCGTGATTGTCACAATACAGTACTGTTTCCCGCCCCAGCTGTGATTGTAATAGGAGCCATTAAGTGTGTCTGCATAATAAAATTAGCCAGGGAAGTTATGTACTTTGTTTCCGGGCTTTTGGATTTCCATTATAGTGGTGCGACTTGTTGAAGTGAAAAGTTAGCTCAACCAAGTAACGGGCTCCCTGCATGCTAAACAAGACACCGATCATGACTGTGTTAAGAAATCCGTTCTTCAAGTCCTAGAAAATGTATTGTATACGAATAAGATTTTGTATACAATAGATTTTGGGCTAGGAGTGATGGTTTGGTCACTGATTTGCCTAACAAAGCTTTACACAGCTCCAAAGCTTAAATAACATAACAAATTTGTCACAGCTGAAATTTGTAAATGGGAAACCTCTCTTCCATGTGGGAGATAGCTCTCTCCTTTGGGAGGTTGCTGTATTAAAGAAGTTTGAATTGCTTGACATCTTTGCAAATAATTTGAATGTGTGATTTGATCCCACTACCCCCTTGTAGGGATTTATGGGGCTTCAAGGGACAGCAGGGATAAGCAACTCATTCACTATGTAAAGACAGTGAAATAAACTAGTGCATCTGCGTCCTTGCCCTCCCCATTCCCCAAACTTATATGGAATCGACTTCAGATTCCTTTCTCCTAAAGCTGCTCTGATATGAGTCTTCTAGGAATGATCTCCCTGGAGCCTGCCAGAACAAAAGTAGAGACTTTATACCAAAGAAGGGTCTGTTTTGCTAGTGAACTAAGTGGCCCTCATTTTAACAGGCCAGAAATTTATATTCTAAACGCTCAGAAAGTCTGCGTTGAAAGCAAGAAGGTAATCAAATGTGATGGAAACTTCAGACCTTCCTAGCAGAGGACTGGTTGATGCTCTTATTAGGAGACATTAGCTAAAGTTTTGTTGTTGTTATTGTTGTTGTTATTGTTTACTAATCCCTCTGGAGTCATTAAAACTTAGGTTATTAAAAATGAGAGTACTTTCTCTGCATTAGACTATAGAGCAAGCGACCATTCATTTTCAACACTGTTATAGTAAACCAACAGTTCATGGCTTAAAAAAGAAAAAAGTAATTAAAAACAAAAAAAAATGCCTGTATAATATACCGTATGTTATTATCTCTCCTCTGCAGACTTTCTCTATTTGATCAGAGAATACTAAGCAAAGCTGAGGTTTGTTCCATGAAAGATGATAGCATGCCGGCATGGCACCCTTTGTCCATCTGCAAGCTCCATTCTTCCCCTCTAGGTTTCAGCCTCTTTTTCCCCACCTTGTCTGATCAGCGTTGTTGTCTCTCTAGTCAGAAGCAGGAGTTTCTGCCCTCAGCCAGCAGTCTCCAGAAAGTAGCATACTGCAGGGTCTTTTGAAGAGTGCTGTGTATAGGAGGTAACCCAAGAGCGGTTGCCCCTTCTCTATCCCATAGGATGATTGCCATGTCTGTGAGGCTTGAAGAGGACACATTTTCTCAATGCCAGAGTAACCCGCAAGGGCTGCCTTAATTTCCAAATGGTAGGTCTCTTAGCCAGACTTCTTGTGATAATAATAACAAAGGCTACATTTTGCCAGAAACAGAGCTTCTCATTTTCCCATCTGGATGCCTACTGCTACTCCCTATTTACTTGTTTATCCCTCTGTAGATTACAGACTCGTTGAAGGGACTGTCTTGTCCCTCCTTGTGTCTCCAATCCCTAGCACAGAGCCTGACCGTGATTAAGCACGTAATAAATATTTGTTGAATCATCCATTGCTGTCTCTGGTCTTTCTACCCATGTGAAACTTGTCCATCCTTAAAATCTCAGATTGTCCTCCAGACTTTTCAGATAATTCCATCCTGAGCAGTCCCTTGAGATGCACAACGCTTACCGTCTATATGGCTCTTTGAGATATTTGTCAGGAAAGTACTTCTAGCTTCTTTACTATTATTAGTGTTTGGGTTGCAAATTCAGCTTTATGGAGATAAGTATCTCATTTCTAACTAGATGGCAAAATTCTTGGTAATTCCATGATCATTTGGTGGTACCTCACAGTGGAATGGAAAGTTCTTGATAATTCCATGATCATTTGGTGGTACCTCACAGTGGAATAGATCAGTGCTTGAGCCATGAGAAGTATTTAATAAATGTTAGATATTAGTTCATCGTGCCTACCCTGACACCTCTCATTTAGTAAATACGTATGAACTCATGAACAGATTGATCATGGAAAAATCTGATAAGGGATGCCAGTGAAAAAGCTCTCTCCTTCATTTTAGGTAACTTGAATTAAAGTAAACTAAAAAGGTACCGTTTTATAAATGTGTACCATCCATTTTCCTGAAAAAAAGAACAAACACACTCAAGCAAATAATGTGATGTGATGGGGGAAGGTGGAGGGATTTGGTCAGTAACTGAGAGGAGGAACTCAGGAACAGTGGTCAGAGCAGGCCTCTTGGAGCCAGGAAGTGAGCCCAAGATGGCCTCAGCAGCTGGAGGTCCTGGGTCGTCCTCTGGGGCCCTGCCAGCCGCTGTCCTGCACTCTCCTTCCATCTCCACCCTTCTGTGTCTGCTTGCCTCTTCTCCACTGATTTTCATTCTGTCTCAAATCTTCCGCTCATTCAAGCCTTAGTTATTCATAACTTTGGCCCTTCATGGTCCCAAATGGCTCGTTAGCCTTTTTCTCCCCCAACTGTGGAAATAGACCATATAAGCCCCAAATTATTTAATTCAGTCTTGGTTAAAGTTATAGTTGAGTCCATTTGCCATGACTTTGAACAGTCTTTAATAAAATACTTAAGAACTGTTTAACACAAGAGATTTTGAGAATGCAAAATACTGGGATGGCTATGATCTTTTGTTTAAAAAGCAAACCCTGTCTCTACCAAAAATATAAAAATTAGCCTGGTGTGGTGGTATACACCTGTAGTCCCACCAACTTGGGAGGCTGAGGCAGGAGGATCACCTGAGCCCAGGGAGGTGGAGGCTGCAGTGAGCCCAGATTGTGCCACTGCACTCCAGCCTGAGCAAGAGAGTGAGACCCTGTCTCAAAAAAGAAAAGGAAGATTAGCCAATATTTACATACTAATTTTTATTAACTTTAAGGTAAATCCATATATATTTTCTGTGTGATTGTCAACTGAAAAATTTCAATCTACATTTAAACTAAGAAGACCAAAGGATGTTCATATGATATTCAGAGATTTGCTGTAACAGTTCTGAGGGACACTAACCTGTAACCTTGAAGTTATAAATATTTCTTAGTGAAAACCACATTTATTAGAATTTTTGTGGTACAGAATTGAATTTGTTTGTTGTACAAAGTTGGAGTTGTTAACTTAAAGACACAAGCTATGTTTACTTACCAAACCTGTGTAATTACCACTGAACAAGACCTTATTCATTTTCCCATAATTCATTCAACAAATATAAATAGCTCTGCAGATTTTTTCAGTTGAGAACATTTTTAGAGTCATTTGCCCTCACAAAATCATCTTGCAAGTAAAATAAAAATCGACTCTGGTGCATAGTCTTGTAAAATGATTCCCGATGACCCCTGTTTGCTGCTATTCACAGTCTGTGCAGTACCTTCCCTTTGAGTGTGAGCTAGACCTAGTGACTTGCTTCTAATGAATACCATATGGCAAAACGGGAAGGATGTTATGATGGAATGTTTTGTTGTGTCAACTTCAAACACTAATCCAGGTGTTGCTCTGAAGGTATGTGATGAAGTTGCATCTGAAGGCAGATGTTAATAAGGTTCATAATCAGCTGACTTTCAGAGAGATGATGCAACATAATTGAAGTGACTGGGATTCAATCTATTGAAAGGCCTTAAGCAGGGCTGACTCCTCCCTGAAGAAGAAATTCCACCTGTCAGCAGTAGTTTAGCCAATGCTAACAGTTCCTTTGTAATGGCTTGTCCTACAGATCTGTGATGGGCCTAGCTAGCCCCCACAATCAGGCAAGCCACTTCTTTGCAGTAAATCTCTTCACATGGGCCGGGCGCAGTGGCTCATGCCTGTCATCCCAGCACTTTGGGAGGCTGAGGCAGACGGATCATGAGGTCAAGAGATCGAGACCATCCTGGCCAATATGGTGAAACCCCGTCTCTACTAAAAATACAAAAATTAGCTGGGCATGGTGGTGCATGCCTGTAGTCCCAGCTACCCTGGAGGCTGAGGCAGGAGAATTGCTTGAACCCAGGAGGCAGAGGTTGCAGTAAGCCAAGATCACGCCACTGCACTCCAGCCTGGCGCCTGGCGATGGAGCGAGACTGTATGTCCAAAAAAAAAAAAAAAAAAAAAAAATTTATTAACATTTAACCCCTGCTGGTAATCCGCGGGTTTAGCCCTGGGTGATTTGGTTTTCAATAGGGAGAATAATTGATAAAAGACTTTAAATTTAAAATTGGTTGCATTCAAACCCT
>CAUYLG010056519.1:0-23044 GCA_963573385.1 Cacajao melanocephalus
AATAAAGCCCCACCTTCCCAGGACAGAGCACCTGGGAAAAAAAGGCAGTTATGAGTTCTGCTGCAGCAGACTTAAACGTACCTGCCCAGCAGCTCTGCATGGAACAATGGAGCTCACAGCTCAGCACTTGAGCTCCTATAAGGGACAAACTGTCTCCTCAAGTAGCTCCCTGACCCCTGTATATCCAAAGAGTCACCTCATAAAGGAGAGCTCAGGCTGACATCCAGTGGGTATCCTTCTGGGACAAAGATAACAGAAGAATAAACTGGCAGCAACCCTTACTATTCTGCAGCCACTGCAGGTGACTCCCAGGCAAGCAGGGTCTGGAGTGGACCTCAGCAGTCCTACAGCAGAGGGGCCTGACAGTTAGAAGGAAAACTAAAAAACAGAAAGAAATAACTTCATCATCAACAAAAAGGAGGTCCACTCAGAGACCCCATACGAAAGTCACCAACTACAAAGATGGGAAGAAACCAGCACAAAAAGGAGGAAAACACACACAAAAAAAACAGAACACCTCTCCTCCTCCAAGGGATCACAACTCCTCACCAGCAAGGGAACAAGGCTGGATGGAGAATCAGTCTGATGAATTGACAGAAACAGGCTTCAGAAAGTGGGTAATAACAAACTTCTCCGAGCTAAAAGAACATGTTCTAACCCAATGCAAAGAAACTAAGAACCTTGAAAAAAGGTTTGACAAAATGCCAATGAGAATAAACAGCTTAGAGAAGAATATAAATGAATTGATGGAGCTGAAAAACACAACATGAGAACTACGGGAAGCATACACAAGTTTCAATAGCCAAATCGACCAAGCAGAAGAAAGAATATCAGAGATTGAAGATTAACTCAATGAAATAAAATGAGAAGGTAAGATTAGAGAAAGAAGAGTGAAAAGAAACAAACAAAGCCTCCAAGAAATATGGGATTATGTGAAGAGACCTAATCTATGTTTGATAGGTATACCTGAATGTGACGGAGAGAATGAATCCAAGCTGGAAAATACTCTTCAGGATATTATCCAGGAGAATTTCCCCAACCTAGCATGGCAGGCCAATATTCAAATCCAGGAAATACAGAGAACACCACAAAGATATTCCTCAAGAAGAGCAACCCCAAGGCACATAATCGTCAGATTCACCAGGATTGAAATGAAGGAAAAAATGCTAAGGGCAGCCAGAGAGAAATGTTGGGTTACTCACAAAGGGAAGCCCATCAGACTCACAGCAGATTTCCCAGCATAAACCCTACAAGCCAGAAGAGAGTGGGGGCCAATATTCAACATCCTTAAAGAAAAGAACTTTCAACCTAGAATTTCATATCCAGCCAAACTAAGCTTCAAAAGCGAAGGAGAAATAAAATCCTTTACGAACAAGCAATTGCTCAGAGATTTCATCATCACCAGGCCTGCGTTACAAGAGCTCCTGAAAGAAGCACTAAACAAAGAAAGGAACAACCAGTAACAGCCACTCCAAAAATGTACCAAATGGTAAAGAGCATCAACACAATGAAGAAACTGCGTCAACTAACAGGCAAAACAACCAGCTAGCATCAAAATGGCAGGATCAAATTCAAACATTAACAATATTAACCTTAAATGTAAATGGGCTAAATGCCCCAATCAAAAGACACAGACTGGTAAATTGAATAAAAAGTCGAAACCCATTGGTGTACTGTATCCAGAAAACTCATCTCATATGCAAGGATACACATAGGCTCAAAATAAAGGGATAGAGGAAGATTTACCAAGCAAATGTAAATCAATAAAATGTTTACACAATGTAACAATTAATTGAGATGCGTAAGAAGTATGTTGCTCTGTCAAAGTATTTTTTTTAGAATTTAGCATTATTGTAAATTCAGAAATATTGTTTTGCCAAAATTAACTAGATTATAAAGATTTTATATCTTCTCATCATTATGAGATACATTGGTTAATTTAAATCAAGTATTTCCAAGATGCTTATTAATAGTTTAGAACTCTGTTATATGCTATGAAGCCAGGAAAACAGCTTAAGTTGGGGGTTTAGTATATATGGAGTGTTCAACTTTATTTAATATTATGCTCTCGGTATTAGAATGGACCATTTGGGTATTCTTTTTTTGACTAGGGATTAGTGGTGTAAGCAATGAGGAGTTAGTGCAAGATGTCATTTTTTTTGTATTTTGAAGGTTTGATTACTACAAGATCAAAGTAAAAAAAAATAATCAAGAATGGTGTCATGATTTTGTCCTTACCCCCTGGAAGAATAGCAGTGCCATCTACTGAGATTGGGAAAGTGGCTGGAAAAGTCACAAATATCTCTTTTAGACAGTTAAATTAGAAATGTCTGTTAGACACGCAAATCTTAACCTTTGTAGCATTTGACGGTGTCCAGCACCTAATCACTTCAAAAGCTATTCTTTTCTTGACGACTTCTCTTCCTTCTCTAATTATTGTTTCTCAGTATTTAATTCTCGTCACTTAAATGCTGCTTTTCTCTTATTTTCCTATGTTATCACAACATAAGACTTCAACAAGTGTCTATATGGTAATGGTTCTAAAATCTATTTAGTATAGACCTTTCTCCTGAATTTTAGAGACCCATTGATTCAAGTGAACCTCAATCTACACATGCCTCAAACTCTACTCAACAACTTTTTCCCCATCCCTGTTCCTCTTTTCTCAGTGAATAATATTTAACATTTATTGAGAGTTAACTGTGTATCAGGCACTCTACTATGCACTTCATATACACCTAATTATTTATTCCCCTCAACAACTTACTGAGGTAGGTATTACCCTACTACACATATGAAGAAATTGAAGCACTTAAGCAGCAAAGCTGTGGTCCAAATTCAGGTTGTCTCCAGAATCTGGGCTTAACCTCTATGCTATATAGCACCTTTGCTTTTACTTTCGGTTCAATTAAGGCAGAAACCTTGGAGTCATTTTGGCCTTCTCCCTCTTCTTATACATCCAGTATTCCCGCATCCGCTTAACAGATCTTGGATGTCTCCTTACTTCTACCCCATTGCTAATGTCTTACTTCAAATTTAATTATGTCTAGCCAGAACTATTTCCAAAGCGTATTCAATGGTTACTTGCTGATTAATCTCTTCTCTCTTCATAGTACTGTAAACAAGTTTTTTATAATATGCCATACTGACCATATTGTTTCTCTATCTAAATCTATCAATTGTCTTCTCATGGATAGGAAATATGAGCATAGTGGTTACAAATTTGGACTGATTACAACCTACTTTTTATTGGCTAAAACCTACTTTGCTTCTTATCTTAATTATGTATATGTTATTTAACATCTCTAGCCTTAAGAACCACACTGAAAATGGGCATAATTGTAGTACTCATGTCATAAAGGAGTATTACATGAGAAAAGTTATTGAAACCATTAGAGTGCCTAGCTAATAGAAAAAATATTATAAATATTGGTGATTATTATCAATACCATTATTATTTTAATGTCTAAAGCAATACTCAAATTCAGCCTCACACATAGAGCCTCCCCGACCCATGTCTACTCTTCCAGTTTTATTTTACACTACTCAATTCCTACATCACACTTTCCATGTTCAATGAAATAACGCACGCTTTAGTCTTCTGCGCTTTTGCTCAGCTGCCCTTTCTGCCTGGAATCCTGTTTCTTAGCTTAGAGACCTGGCAAAATGTATCTCATATATTAAGGCTTGATTTAAGCATATGATTTACAAAGTCCATCCTGATTCCTCTCCTTCACTTCTTTTAGGATTGAGTATTTCCTTTCTGGCATCCCTCCTATGTACCACAAACTTCGCTTACAGTGCTCCTGCTATTTAAATATATTATTTGCTTATGTATCTATTTCTCTCTTTCAGTCTCTAAATTCTTCAAGGTCAAATCGTTTTATTGATCTTTGTATTCCCAGCACAGGGCTCAATGCCTAGAATATAATAGTTACTAAACATGTGAGAAACACATGGAGAGGAGCCCTGCCACTGCAGATGAGGCCATCCTAGACTAGCGGGACTGTCAGCTCATCAAAAACACATGAGCAAGCCCACTCCAGAAAAATAGCTCTGTCAAGCTGAACTACAGACTTGTGAGAAATAATTAATGGCCACTTATTCTTTTTTTTTTTTAAGATGGAGTCTAGCTCTATTGCCAAGCTGGAGTGCAGTGGTGCAATCTTGGCTCACTGCAGTCTCCAACTCCTGGGTTCAAGCAATTCTCCTGCCTCAGCTTCCTGAGTAGCTGGGATTACAGGCACACACCACCACACCCAGATTTTTTTTTTGTATTTTTAGTAGAAATGGGGTTTCACCATGTTGGCCAGGATGGTCTCAATCTCCTGACCTCATGATCCACCCACCTCAGCCAACCAAAGTGCTGGGATTATAGGTGTGAGCCACGACATCCAGCCCAATTGGTCTTATAAGAACTAAATTTGGGGTGTCTGTCCCACAACAATACCTAACTGATATAAGTAAATAAATTAAACACAAGGAAAAAAAGCAATTTAATTTCAATTCTAGAATTTTTATCAGAATAATACAAAAGGAGACCCTGGAGGAGAGTTTGTTTATTTCTATTGGAGAATAAAAATATTTCATGAAGGAAGTAAAAACTCCTAAGATTAGAGGCTTTTTCATTCCAATTATAAAAGTCCTAGCTCCAGCTCATCACTCCCTCCTCCTCTGTTTTCTTAGCAGGCTATTGATGAGAGTCATCAGAGACTCTGAGGTATCCAGTTATTTTGTACTAGTGGAGAGCAACTCTGTGTGATGAGTGTCTGGGGCACAATGGAAGTCAGCATAGTTCCATGTACAATGTCAGAATTTTTCACAACGCTTCCCAATTAACTTCCAGAGAGCCTGACTACAATATCACCAGCTGCTCACTCAATCAATTTCTACACAATTTTCCTGAGCTAAATGGGGCTTGCATGGCTGAATTTGCATAGGAGTTTTCTCCAGTTGCAATGTCATAACTAGCGGGTGAAGTATTTGGAAATGACTTTTTTTCTTTTGCTTTGTGGGACATTCTATTTGATTATATACTTCCCTGCCTCATTCTCCAACATTGCTTTGCATATATTTGTAATTGGAATGTGAGTCAAAAACCAGAGATGAGAGTAGTAAGGTAGAGCTCACATCTTTCCATAATTTATTCATGTATTCTTTTTTTAAACCAGATACTGATTGATTGCTTATTATTTGTAGAGCACTATGCTAGGTCCCGGGGATATAATAAAAATAAGGAACAGTTTCTGAAATCATGGAAATAACATTTTAGGAAAGAATCTGGAAATACATAAGTAAACCACAGATAATGATAGAGAGGCTCTAATTCAAGGGGTTAGTCAGATAAATCATCTGTAAGAAGATGCAATTTAATCTCACTCCTGAAGAACAAGAAAGAGTCAGCACTGCAATAACTTTAGGGAAGAAAATTTCAGAAAGATAGTAAAACAATGGCAAATGGCATTTTGTGAGCAAAAGCTCATTGGCTATAGAACTGGCAGGCACTCCTGAGAATGTATGTGCATGACTGATACGAGATTATATGGGAAAGCTAAGCAGAGAGTAGTGCATGCAGGGCCCTGAAGACTATGACGAGAATTTGAATTTTATATGAACTGGACATTCAGATAACTCTGTCTGCAGTATGGAGATGAGATCAAAATGTGCAAGAGAGGAACAGGAGAGACCAACAATTGCAGTGATACGAGTACAGGTTATAGAACCTGGGCTAGAGAATGATAGTGGAGGTAGAAGGAAATGGACAGATTATGCTATATTTTGCAGGTGGAGCTGGGTGAACTAAGTAAATTGATGTTTTAGAGTTTCTGTATGTTCTAATTATGACTATAAGCCCTAGTTTTGGCTATGGTACTTTATCAGCAATAAACAAAAGGGATGCTCCCATCCAGTGAAGGGAATCACATCTTGCCAAGATCAACAATTTAGGTTGCCTAATTTGCATATAGGTGAAAACTGTAGCTGGATAGGTAAGGTTTAGAATGAACTCATGAAAGAGAACTATTTAGATGTAAAAGAATGGCAAAAAATAAGAAAATCGAAACATTTCTCTGGATATAAAAATTTCCCTAAATCACTATTCCTTCAATTGCTCCACGTTTTAGACAATAATTTAAAATTAGCCAAGCATGATGGTACACATCTGCATTCCTAGCCACTGGGAGTCTGAGGCAGGAGGATAGCTTGACCTCAGGAACTTTAGGCTGCAGTGAGCCATGATTGCACCCCTGTTCTGCAGCCTCGGTGACAGAGTGAGACCTGTCTCCATCATCACCACTCACCAAAATAATATTTTATACAGTATTTTCACTGCACATTTTCTACACTTAGATGCACAAATACTTACCTTTGTGTTACAACTGCCTACAGTATTCAGTACAGTAACATGCTGACACGTCTGTAGCCTAACAGCAATAGGTTATATCATGCAGCCTAGGTATATGGTAAGCTATACCATCTAGGTTTGTGTAAGCGACTTTATGATGTTCACACGAGGATGAAATTGCCTATGAATGAATTTCTAAGAATGTATCCCCATTGTTAAGCAACTTATGACCATATATAAAACTATAGCCATCATAGTTTATATATATGTGTGTGTGTGAATATATATATATATGTGTATATATATATATATATACACACACATATATATATATAAATATATAAATATATATAAATATATATATGTGTGTGTATATATATATATATTCATTAAGTACAAAAAACTCTGAGCTTTCATGACTCAAAAATGCCTTTTTTTCCTGCTTCAGAGGAGTATGGCATCCCCCCACACTCTTAACAGAGGAAATTTGGGTATTGGGCCATATGATTCTGACTCCATCAGAAAATGTGGAAAGGTGGAAGAGGACCCCTACTGTGTGAGAGACCAGTAGGTCTTTCTGTTGTTTCTTCCATTCAGCTTTCATAACAACTTTTCTAGGTTGACATGTTAAGCCTATTTTACAGGTAAGAAAAGTAATTTCAAGTGAATTTACAAAATCTGATCATTAATTAGATAGAGTCAACAGAAAAACGCCAATCTCTCTACTCAACATTTGTTTACTTTCTCTAAGAAATTTTATGTGAAGTTAATACCCAAATGCTACCATTAACTCTTCCTTTCTTTGTTTTGTTTTATGGAAATAATTTATTGAATAATAACTAAGTGAGAAATAATAATTCTTTTTGCCTTCTTTCACCTCATTCCTCCATCACCCAATGCAGGTTGTCTGGTGAAAACTGTTATACAAAACTTGGTTTCAGCTCAAAATACAACTGTGCAAGTCTTTCATCCTCTTTCCTCTGATTTTACACTATCAAACATTGCAAAGGAGATCCAGCCTAATCTGTCTTTTCAGTAAAAGGTGTGGAAAACTAGGAACAGACATGGAAATAGTACATGGATCTGTATCACGTGGTCAAATAGAGCCTGTGAGTGGCCTGGGCCATGAACTATTTTATATAGAGAGTCACATACATGTATACTAGATCATAAACATACAGTTTGTGTGTGTGTTTGTGTATCTTCACTATGTGATATGGTTTGGCTCTGTGTGCCAACAAAAATTTCACCTTTAATTGTAACAGTTACCATGTATTATGGGAGGGACCCAATGTGAGGTAATAGAATCATGGGGGTGAGTTTTTCCCTGTGCTGTTCTCATGATAGTGTGTAAGTCTCACAGGATCTGATGGATTTATAAAAGGGCAGTTGCCCTGCACACACCCTCTTGCCTTCTGCCATGTAAGATGTGACTTGATCTTGTCTTCCTCCATGATTGTGAGGCCACCCTAGCCATGTGAAACTCCGAGTCAATTAAACCTCTTTCCTTTATAATTACCCAGTCTCAAATATGTCTTTATTAGCAGCATGAGAATACAGTAATTTGGTACCAGGTAGTGGGGTACTGCTGTAAAGATACCCAAAATTGTGGAAGCGACTTTGAAACTGGGTAACAGGCAGAGATTGGAACAGTTTGGAGGGCTCAGAAGAAGACAGAAAAATGTGCAAACATTTGGAACTTCCTAGAGACTTGGAGGGCTCAGAAGATAGGAAGATGTGGGAAAGTTTGGAACTTCCTAGAGACTTATTGAATGGCTTTGACCAAAGTTCCAATAGCAATATGAACAATAAGGTCCAGGCTGAGGTGGACTCAGATCATGAGAAACATTTTGGGAACTGTAGTAAGGTCACTCTTGTTCTACAAAGAGACTGGTGACATTTTGCCCCTGCCCTAGAGATCTGTGGAACTTTGAACTTGAGAGAGATGATTTAGGGTATCTGGTGGAAAAAATTTCTGAGTGGCAAAGCATTTAAGAGGTGACGGAGCATCAAAATTTGGAAAATGTGCAGCCTGACAATGCAGTAGTAAAGAAAAACCCATCTTCTGGGCAGAAGGTCAAAATGGCTGCAGTAATTCGCATAAGTAATGAGAAGCTAGATGTTTATCACCAAAACAATGGAGATAATGTCTCCAGGGCATGTCAGAGACCTTCACAACATCCCCTCCCATTGCAGGCCTGTAGGCCTAAGAGGAAAAAATAGGCCCAGAGCCTCCTGCTCTGTGTGGCCTAGGGAATTAATGCCCTGCATCCCAGCCACTATCAGGGGCCAAAGTGGCTGTGGCTATTGGGGGCCAAAGTACAGCTTGGGCTGTGGCTTCAGAGGGTGTGAGCCCCAAGCTTTGGCAGCTGCCATGTGGTATGGAGCCTATGGGTACCCAGAAGTCAAGAATTGAGGTTTGGGAACCTCTACTTAGAATTGAGAATATCAATTTAAAAGCTTGGATGTCCAGGCAGAGGTGTGCTGCAGGGGCAGAGCCCTCATGGAGAACCTCTGTAGGACAGTGGGGAAGGGAAATGTGGGGTGGCAGCCCCACACAGAGTCCTCAATGGGCACTACCTAGTTGAACTGTGACAAGAGGGCCACCATCATCCTCTAGACCCCAGAACGGTAGATCCAACAACAGCTTGTACCTTGCACCTGGAAAAGCCATAGATACTAAATGCCAGCCTATGAATGCAGTCAGAAGTGGGACTGTACCCTGCAAAGCCATAGGGATTGAGCTGCCCAAGGCCATAGGACCCTACCTCTTGCATCAGTGTAACCTGCATGTGAGACATGAAGTCAAAGAGATCATTTTGGTGCTTTGACTGTCCAACTGGATTTCAGACTTGCATAGGGTCTGTAGCCTCTTCATTTTCTTTAATTTCTCCCATTTGGAATGGGTATATTTACCCAATGCCTGTAACCTCATGGTATCTAGAAAGTAACTAACATGCTTTTGTTTTTACAGGCTCATAGATGGAAGGGACTTGACTTGTCTCAGATGAGACATTGGACTGTGTGTGGACTTTTGAGCTAATTCTGAAATCAGTTAAGACTTTGGGAGACTGTTAGGAAGGCATGATTGTGTTTTAAAATCTGAAAGGGACATGAGATTTGGGAGGGGCCACAGGAAGAATAATATGGTTTGGCTCTGTATTCCCACTCAAAACTCACCTTGAATTGTAATAACTTCATGTGTTGTGGGTCGTGGGAGGGACCCAGAGGTAACTGAATCATGGGAGCAGGTTTTTTCTTGTGCTTTCCATGATAGCAAGTCTCACAAGATCTGATGGTTTTCTAAAAGGTCAGTTCCCCTGCACCTGCCCTCTTGCCTACCACCATGTAAGATGTGACTTGCTCTTCCTTGCTTTCTACCATGATTCTGAGGTGTCCCCAGTCATGTGGAACTGTGAGTCAATTAAACATCGTTTCTTTTTAATTACTCAGTCTTATTAGTCTGTTCTCATGCTGCTAATAAAGACATAGCTGAGACTGGGTATGTCTTTATCAGCAGAATGAGAACAGAAAAATGTAGTGTGTTTTAAATATATTTTAAAGACAAATTTTCTGAGCATTCAAATATATACTGAAATCAACCACTATAATTGTTTAATGTGGCTACCTGTGTGTTGTTTAATTTTGCTTTTAGAAAATCGTGCAGTGGTTGCATGACTTGGTCCCATGAAAGGGAATTAAAGAGTAGGTTTAAATTTATAAAGAAAGAATTTCTAATGGAGAATTTCAGACAAATTTTTTATAGGTCGCATTATCCCCACTGCAACTATAGCTTGTACAGCTACCAGCGTGGAATAATAATTCTTTAAAAGACAATTACTAGATTTTCTATTTTCCCTAGTTCTTTCCAATTTTATTCTTTCTGAAATGAAATGCTGAAATAATACCTGCATATTTTCTAAGAAATAGGGAGAAATAAAGGGGGCCCTTCCTTAACAGCTACCAGTACCTACAGTACAGATATCCCAAAGCCAGGGCAAACATCTGATTAATAAGATTGAATCACTTGTAAATCAGTAGTGAACTGTCAGGTCCTCAAATAGGTTGGAGGATTTATTATAATGAAAGAATGGCCATAACGAATCATTTACAACTGAAATGGGGATGGAAGTAATTAAGAGCTCTTTTAAAAACAGAAGAATAAATGAAGAAGTTAGGTAACACTAGAGTATTAATAGGAGAAGAAGTTAAAAAACCCAGCCGCAGATCATTTGTCTTCTTGATTGGTTAACTTTATGGATTTTTTAAGGCAGCATTCTGTTGAAAATACTATGGTAAACATAAATATTTCTTCAAATGGCATGATAATGACTTCTGGAATCAGATGTCAAATATAAAAGTAAGACTGCATTTAAAAGTTAAAGGAAAATAGAAAATTTTATAGTGCCAGAATGAATATAATCTTTGAATTTGTTAAATGCTACAGTACAGAAACAAAGTATGTCATGTTGTTTAGCAATAAAACATAAAAGTTACAAAAACTGAAATGTTTGAGGGGTGATTTAAAGTTCCATGGGCTCGCATTTTAATATTTTGTTATTTTAGCTTAAATTTGACTATTTTGTCTGGCCTAAATAAAATTCTTGCTTTAAACACCTTTAACACTTGCCACAATTCCTTATTTGAGGTTATAAATTGTACTGTGCTTTTTGATCACTTTTAATTTTATATAGTTCATATTCCAGAATAGATTTTAACTTATATAAGAATAAAACAAATAGGTAAAATTTCCAGATTTTTGTACCATGGGGGAAGCATCAGTTAGGAATCTTCAAGTGACCAGATAAAAGATCCACACCTACCTAAACAGAAAAATGAAAAGAAAAAAAATGTGTTGCCTATGTAAACAATTCAAAGAGAGATTTTTTTTTTTCAGATGACACTGGATTTAGGGCTTAAAGTACTTTGATTGAAACTCAATTTTTCTTTCCCTATTTTTAAGTTTAGCATACCTCACTGGTGGGCTTTAAGCTGGTTCTCAACTCATGATTACAGGACTATAGGCTTAATTTTCCGTTCCAGAATAAATAGCTAGAATATATTTTCCATAAATAATAACACACACACACACACACACACACACACACACACGCACGAAACCCTCATTGCTTCTCATTGCTCTTACTGTGGTCTTCTTCCTATCTTTAAACTAATTATTTTAGCCAGGAGATGTATATAAAAGAAGTGGCAGACTTAGTTCATAGGTACCATAGCTAAGCTAAGCAAGTAGATTACCTAGCCTCAAGCACAAGTGCTGAGAATGGTGAGACAAGGTGGCCCCACAGAGATGCCAAGTTCAGTTACCAGAAAAAGAGTGAGTGGATTCTGTATGCACAGAAAATTTGTCTTTTGCAGAAAAAAATATTATATATTATATAATTGCTTATGTATTATGATTATATATGTATTACACAATTATGTATATAATTAAACATATATTTTATATATGTATCTGTGTGTGTGTGTGTCTGTGTGTGTGTGTGTGTATTCTGTACTAAGGCAGCTTGGGGAAGAATTCCAAAATTTGCATGATAGTGTGTTTAAAAAGAGAAACTAAGGTTGCGATAGCAGGCTTGGGTCAGATTGTGGACAGGCTTGAATGCTGGCTGAAGATTTGAAACATTATGCTCTTTTTGTTGGACCACAATAAACGAAGATTACCCAAAAGAGTATCTTGTACATGAGATACTTCTTCCTAATTCTTATTAAAATATATAGCAATAAAGATGATATGTAAACGTGGCAGCTACTCTGTGCCTGGGGTATGTTTTGTATGTGATTTTTTTTTTCAACCTAGTGAGGTAAATTAGAATACTCACTTTAAGGGGAACTGAGTCTCAAAAGAAATTACATAGTTTGCTTAGTTCATGTGAATTGAGAAATTAGACATTCCTTACTCTGTGTTCCCAAAGCATTCTGAAAGGATGGCCATTTGAGTGGCTATCGATTTTAACTGGCATATATCAAAATATACTTTAAGGTATAAGAGACAGATTAATAAGGATACTTTTCTTAGGGAAACAGAAACATAAAATCAATTCCTGGAAATCTAAGAACGTGTTTATCATGGCATTGTTAGGACAAAATCTTCACACATACTGGGAGCATTTTCTAAATCTTCTCCACCAAACACAGGGTTGTATACTATTGGGTTCTGTCTATTGGGTCTTAAAAATAGCAGAAGCTTTTAACCTGAGCTGGTTAGTCTCCTCATTATTAGAGAGGGAGGCAGCTAACGGCATCGGTACTTAGAGACTGTTTCCTAAACATTTCCCAGGTTGAATTACAAGCTGCTTCTATGCTTCCATTTACTTTATTGTCCTCCTTTCTGCTGGCAACCCAATTCATTTATTTGAAATTATAATCAATAATTCTGTTGTATTATAGTCTATTATATTCATTGTACATGTCATAGTACTCTGCCTTCTTTTCTTTCTTATTTGGTTGCATCTAGTAGTCAGTAAATACGTATTGCATGAACTTCTGACTGATGAAGAAATCTTTCATTCTTCAATGTCTTAGCTAACTTTCACCTTGGTTTTTAACTTGGAGCTGGGGACTAATAGAAACAAAATTTTGCTGAGAATTTAATACAATCCACATAGGCATATTTACTTCTTAATTACATAGAGTTTTACTTCCTTCATTCTTTTTTTTTAAGAGCTCAGTTGGGTTAATCACAGTTTTCATTTAAGTTATACAGAAACATCATGTACAGATACTTGAAAACTGTCATGTTAAGTAAAATGATCTATAACAAAACCATATTTTTCTCACCAACATGAAAACAAAGCAATGTTGAAAAAAACGTTATTAGAGGGCCTGCTGTATGTCATTTCACTTAGTCACAGTTTCCAAGAATCTATCTTTAAGTGAGGACTTACTGTAAGAGTAACTGTGTTGTAACTCACTGTATTGAAAGGTTTGTTAAGTGAAAACTTGCTGTAGCTTGCATTCTTTAATCTAATGAGGTTACTGAAAAGTCATTTATTTCTTATTTTTTTTTAACTTTTAGAGTCCATACCTAGTTGATGTAAAGTTTTAAGCACAAAAAAACTGAGATTGAAAGTATGTTTTTGCTAATCAAAGTATGAATGTTAACATATGTTGAGTGGACTTTAAGCCTCAGTTTCTTGCAATTTAAAATATGGATAACAACAGTACTTTTACTAAAGATTTGCAATCAATTTTAGTATAATGTTTTTATAGCACTTAATATAGATTTGGCATATGGTAGATACTCCTTGAATGGGAGGTATTAGTTTTGTAGTACTTAAGGCAAAACAAACAATCAAAAGTTAAAGAATCATAAAAAGTATTTTAGGGGATATTCGATTTCTATGTTTTATATTTCCAATGACAGCAGTAAAACAAGATCAGATTTATTTTTATACGACAGACCAATTCTTGTATTCAAATTACCTATTTAAATAATGTACAAAGATTTCATATATTTATTTAAAAAGTTACTTTCTCCAGATTTTCATTAAATATATTTAGTCATTATAGTGCATTTCATCAGGTCTGTGTTAAGATCTTTTCTAACTTAAATTTATTATTTTCATTTTAATATTCATTCATTTGAATATTTACTGAGGACCTATATTGTGCCAGGTATTGCTGAAAATGCTGAGGAAATGAATGTGCCATTTCTGGAGCTTTCATTCTAGTTTGGAGAGAAAAAACATATGGTTAATTCAATAAATAGGCATATTATATATTAAGTTAGGACACGAGAACTACAACACATGACATAAAGCAGGATAAGGAAGATGGAGCGTGCTATCTTCAGAATCTGTCCAATCAGATTAAGCCTATTTTTTATTTTTTTAATGGGGTTCTACTTTTTAGAATGTCCTAAGAATATGAAGTTTTGTTTCCTCTTTCCTAAATGGGTGATCCTGTATTTCCTATTACTTATATTCAGAGATACAAAATCTGGGCATTCTACCAACAGGTGTAACTCTCTTCTGCTCTTGCTAGTGGTCCTGGCTTGTACTAAAGCAGAATGAATAGTGCAGAGACTATGTCCACTCTCTGCCTGCTTGCCATTGCTAATGGCCAGTGTAGCTCTCAGGATGCTAGAGAGGGAACAAAGCCTCTGCTTTACCATGTGCCCATAACTAGCCCTCTGAAGAGCTAATGAAAACATCTAATGTTCCTTGGGACTTTTTCTTTATAAAAGCACTTCTTACATGCTTTATGAACTCATTCAATTATGAATGAGACAGTTACATTTATAATCACAGTTTAACAGATGGGAAAACAGAGATACACAGAGTTATAATGTGGCATGCCCAGGGCACACACGTACCTAACAGGTCCAGTCAGAATTGGAATTGAGGAATTCTGACTCCAGAATTCATTAAGGTTGAAGTAGATTATTTCTCAGAACTCCTAAAAAGTACAGATCAGAATATTCTTTCTGGCTTACCCAAGTCAATCACAACAGGTTACGCCTCAGTCGCCTAACATTTGATCTTCTACCTTAAACATCCTTAGCTGTGATATGTATTGCAATTTCACGTAAAGTAGCTTCTTTTAGAAAACTGTCTCAAGGATTTAAGGGTCAGTCTTAAAAGCTGCCTTCTTTTTCATGACAAAATACAGCCATTCATATCTCAGTTTGTAGCATTAGCATTCAGAAATGACTCTCCTCATCCATCTGAAGAAACAAGCAGAAGGGGTTTGCCTTTGTAGTTAAGCGGCCCCTCCTGGTGAATTTCCAAAAATAATGGCAGTCCCTGGATCTAAACATAATAATTTTCTAAAAATACCAGACTAAAGTCCTTTGTTACAAAGATACACAAACAAGCAGGTAAACAAAAACAAATATTTTTCTTACTAGTCAACCACTCTCCCATACACACATGTAAGAAAATAAAAACAATTTTTTGACCTTGGTGTAATACTGGTGTGAGACATTGCACATTAAGAGAAACTGAAAGAGCAGAAACACTTTTTTCCTTCTGATTAGTATTATCTGGAAGCAGACTGAATATTATTCTTTGGTGTCATTGCAATATTTTGTTTTATCTGAGAAATTTTGCTAAATGGAACATTACTGGATATCTAAATCCATGTCAAAAAACTTCCTCTGTGAGAAAAAAATGACATATATGATAGTACAGAAATGTATCCAAAAAGAAAATGAATAATATCATTGGTTTTCTCAGGATGACAATATCAATACATCTCCAATTTCAGAAAAATTTAATTTAAATAGTTTAAAAATATGAAATAAATAAAACATGATTAAAAGTTGAAATTCCAAAGCTTGTGAATATGGCTCCAATTTGGTAATTATCCTGAACTCACTGCAAATTTATAACATGCTCTGGGAATTCCATTTTCTCCTTAAACTTTTAGAACATTAGCTTTCCTGCATGCATTTCCCATTCTAGGGCCAACCAGCAAAAACAGTTAAGAGACAGGCGTTTTGTATTGTGTCAATTTAATAACAGGTAAAATAATCAGATAATGTGAATATTCAAGTAGTAAAAGTGAAAGGAAGTGTGAAGAATCAACAAAATAACTGCTGTCACTCTTGACATTTCCAATTCTTAGACTCAAAGGGGCTCCAATTAATACCTGAAAATAAAATTTAAAAACCCACTTAAAGGACATTATATGGTAATGAAAAGACTTGTTATAGAGCCACGAGTACCAGTAGCCTCATGACCCAAAACAAGATGACTGCCATTATCCTGATATTGTACCTCATGCAATTAGCAGAAGTACCAATTAGTCCCCAGAAATGGCAGATCAGGTATACTTTCAGCTTTTAAATAGCTAAATGAATTGGGAAAGACAGAGAAAGAAGTGACATATTGCAGTATAAAGCTGCATAAAGCAGATTTAGACATAAAACAGATTCTTATTACAATTTCATAAAATGAGAAACAGCTTTAAAAAAAGCTGTTTTAACAAGTTTTTTTAAGTCTCTAGTAAACTATGATCCTACATTTCTAAGACTTCCTTTTCCATGTAAATTTTGGCCTCATTTTATAAAATGACATTTAATTTATGTAATTTATGTGATTTTGTCTTCATTTTATGAGTTCTAATATAATACTCTATGGTGGAGTAATTATATTCTGAAACTAAAAAAAATGGCAAAATATGGTAAGAAATTATTACATTATAATTCTATTAGATCACTATTTGTTGATGGTATATAAATCAAGATAAGTCAACTGCTCTAAAACCAATCACAAATTTTAATAGCTTAATATAATAATAGTTGATTTCTTGGCTGGGCAAGGTGGCTTATACCTGTAACCCCAGCACTTCAGGAGGACAAGGAGGGCGGATCACTTGAGCCCAGGAGTTTGAGATCAGCCTGACAACATGGAGAAACCTCACCTCTATAAAAAAGTTTTTAAATTAGCCAGGTGTGATGGCACACACCTGTAGTCTCTGCTACTCTGGAGACTGAGGTGGGAGAATGGCTTGAGCCTGGAGGGGGATGGTTGTAGCAGTGAGTCAAGATCACAACACTGTACTCCAGCCTGGGCAACAGAGCCAGATTCTGTCAAAAAACAAAACAAAAAAGGTTTATTTCTCACTCATATTATAGTCCAAAATAGTCCAAATCAAGATATTTGTGTATTTAAAAAAAAAAAACAAAACATAGACTTGATTTGTTCATACAGAAGGCAATCTAGGATAGCTACAATTTTTAGACTTGATTAACATGGGGGTTGGTGCTATCAACTGGTGAGATAAGGAAAACCGAAAGAGGCAAAGTATTTAGACTTGTGCCCCTTGGGATTTGGATGAGATAGTTACAGAATTAACAAAAAGACTTCACCGGGGCATACCCAAGCAGACACTGGCCATGATCATTAAAAGGCCCAAAGGTAGAAAGGCTTATGGAGAAATTTCTTTTTAATTGTGGGTTTAAATCTTGTAATTTAAGTAAGGAATGGCTTATTAAGGAGATTCTCAATGGAGCTTCATGATCCTTAGTATAGTGGAAAGTAACCCTTCTATATCTCTGATGGCATGAGGGATAGTTCTTCTTCATGATTCAAACTTGCAATCTCCATGCTGTCTTATGGAGAACTCCAATTTAGTAGAAGAGACACGTGTTAATAACCAACGATGTGGACAATGACAAAATTGAAGAAAGCAATAAATTCAAAAGAAGTTGACTTGGATACCTTCATTACAAAAATGGCATTTGACTTGAACATTCAATAGGAGTTCATTTGGGAGGGACAGAGTAGGAAATATTATTTAGTACTTTAATAATTAAACTTTTCTAAATACATATATATTATATAGCTTTAAAAATTACTCTATCCTGTTAATAACATTTGTTAATTTTCTTCAAAATCGTATTGCTTTATTTAGTAGTCTGAGAGTTGTCCATATATCTGGGTAGATTAACACTGTATTAAGGGTTTGCACTTGTGAATATGTCAGTGTGACACAAGCTTTTATAATGCTGGCATATGTACAATAGTGATAGTATATGATATTTTATTAAATTTAACATCTATAAATTTATTTTGCAAAGAAATTTGCAGAGAAGGTTAAGTGTCAAGAGGGAGTGGTACAGTATTAAACCTTACTTTTTAGGTACCATGACTTTCATAATTAGCATGTGCTGCATTTTTAAATATATTTTCAGATCTATATTCCAGGTTATTACTTATCTTGAGGATTCTTTGATACACTGTTTAATATTGTGGTATATTTATAATTTTAATTATATTTTTCATATCTTGAAGTAGTATATAGATATCTTTCAAGTCTGGCTAAACCTTTTTATGCTTCTTTCTCCATTATCCCACTGTTGTTTTGCATTTCTATTTTTTTTCAACAATATTATTTTTAGATATTCTGAATCTGAAAATTCCAATACTTGAAGTCTTCATTGACCTGATGTGGTTTTCAGTTGTTTTGGTTTCATTTATGGGGCCTTATTTCCATCTGCTTTCATAATTTTGACCCTACGAACAGATGTTTTTGACGTATGAGTTTACTGTGTGAATTTCTCCAAAGAGAATTTGCATTTTCTTCCGCTAGGGGCCAAGGGATATTATCAGTCTAGTACTGCTTTAAAATAAACTTTCCATCTTGAATTATTTTAGTATAAGAAATATGCAAATTTAGGCTGCAAACCTTTATCAGGATCAGATGGTGAATATGAATTCTAAAGATAAATTCTTTGAGGTGTGCATTTTTTCTTTCCTTTTCTTCTTCTTTTCCTTTTCCTCTAATTTCTTCTTGTTTTCCTCCTTCTACTATCTCCAGGTATGAAAAGAACAGGATTATTTCCAGCTCCCTTGGTGAGATTTTATGCCTGTGTCTCTGTTCTCCTCATTTAACTAACTCTACGTTTTCTCTTATCTCTGTGAGATGGAGCTTGGAAAACCAAATTTAAAGTTACGGGGCATTGGAAAATGGCTTCAAATTCACAAGTAGCTTCAGAAATACTCTTATCTCTTTTGGTTCCTGTTCTTAATATTTTTTTTTCTTTGCAGCTATAAAGATTCCTTACTATGTTGCCTGCCTGGCAATTAATTTTCAAAAAAAAAAATTCTTATATTTTAACCAGAATTTTAGGTGTTTTCTACAGGAAGAGCAGTCACAACATATTGAGTATATAGTCTACTACACTACAAAAAAGAAAATGTGAAAGACAAAAACTTCATGGTGAATTTGAATTTTTTTTTAAACCAGAAAGTTTAAAGTATAGAAACTTCTCTATTTTGAATTTTAGAATTCTCAAAAGTAGAAGAAACTACACTTCATTGAAAAAATAACAAGATAAATATACACAGATGAAGTGGAAAAAGAAGAGAATTCATGTAGCTAAAAACAAGATAAACCTCAACTGAGATCCAGAGGAGCTTTCTAATATAAAATTAGCCAGCTTCTCTGGTTTTGTTGTTGTTGTTGTTTCTTTGTTGTTATTGTCATTATTTAACTAGAAAAAAAAGCAGGACCAGACCAGCAGCTTGAAGCATTATCAGTTAAGTTTTCTCATTAGCTATATTTGGTTCCTTAATTGGCCTTTGTGACTATGTACCTTCAAGTGATAATTATTTGTGGTACTAGCCTATTCCTATATCAATGCTATCTCTTAATTAATTTAAGAAATTGACTTAACATTCTTTTCCATCTTCAGACACAGAAATAATCTGTGAGTTACCATTTCTTAGCACAGTAAGCAGCACTCTGAAAAATGACAGTCAGTCAGTCCAATCTCATAGGCTTAAACCACAATAACACTGATAATAATCTTGGAGAAGCCCTGCTAAGAAAAGATTGTACATATTTAGTGTGAAACTGAAGAAATATGAGATTGTAGACCAGAGGATTAGAGAAAAAGGCAAAATAATAGGGAAAATATTAATTCATTTTCAAGACAGAAATCTTCAAACTCAAGAAACACACAAGTGTAATCAGCTAAAACAACGTGTTTATGCTAAATATTTTGATTTCAACAGAATGCAAGCAGTGATTGCTTTATATACAGGTATTTTTCATTGAATTCCTAAGAGAAACACAAGGAAAGAAGCAATGCTTTAGTGTTCCAATATTTTTTCAAACCTCAGTAGGAATTTCCACTCCTCAAAGTAAGAATGAACCACTGAGGATAAAATGTGTGGTCACCAAGGGAATGAAGGTAGCAAATTGCAATCCAGTTAGCATAACTTTGGATCCTAAACTCAGAAGCCATTTCCTTTACCAAAAGGGGACACCAAAAGGACTATTTTTTCTTTTCATCCCTCTTTCCCCATTCATAACTAGCACTTCTTTTCTTAAATCTGCTCTTTGAGTACCTTCACAGGCAATACTATCAAGGGCAAAAACGTTTATGTAGTTGCTATGCTGGCAATAGCAAGAAAAGAGCCTAGAAGTTTCCTTGTGACAATGTCTTAGGAATAAATGTTTCAGAGTTACTTTGGTAAAGGAAGAAGCCCTGAATACTGCAAACCATCCAGAAAAAATTCTCCTCAGAGCATATAACGAATGAAGACATCACGTTCCCTTCTCAGGCTAGCAAATCTACAGTATATTATAATAAATAAAAAAAATTCATGGTAAACAATGTAAGTCTTTAACTCTAACGGAATGTATAAAAGTGACACTATAGACAAAATTTTCATAGAATCAATAATATGATGAACATTGAACACCAAGCTAGAAGAAAGACTGTAATAAATAAGTAAAAATAATGTATGCTTACTAGAAAGCAAAGATCAAACCTATCAGTATTTAACAGAGAAGATAATTTTATACTGAGAGCAATGCTACAGAATAGAAAAATTTTAATATAGAGCTTAACAAGGTGCTGTTATTAAATAGTGAAACAAAAATAAATTATAAGCAGATGTTACATATGTTCACCATGGCCAGTTAGATTATTTCATTCCTATGAATAAATTTTTTACAAGAAATGTGAGGGACTAATAGGAAGAAGACTTGATGAAATGAAAATAAATGCTACGTTTTGGTTTTAAAATTGAATTATGTCATCATTTTAATTCTTTACTTATTAATTTGTAAGTTGAATTCAATTTTAATCAATAAAATTTTCTTTTATTTTTTAGGTTGAACCTGAGTCAATTATAATGTTTAGCATCTATCACAAATAGAGCATAACAGCTAATTATAATTTGAAAAATATAACATTAATATTTTTAAGTTAAATCTAAACATATGCCTTTTTAATCATCTAGCTATATGGTAAGAAATGGAACAAGAATATATAAACTGGTCAAGAGAATAAATAATTATTATATACATACTTAACATGGACATATTCATGCATGTTAATATATCATTACATCAACAGAAAAGAAATGGTTCTAAGACACAAACCAATTAAAAATGAAAAAAGGATAACTGATTTTTAGTGCTCAAACTTAGTAATTAAATAAATGCGTATTCAAATAACAAACACTGCTTTTTGCTAATTAAATTTACAAAATATTTAATTAAGTATAGGCATGCCTCAGATATACTGTGGGTTTGGTTCCAGACCACCTCCATAAAGTGAATATTGCAATACAGTGAGCCAATTTTTCTTAAAGCCAGTTTTACAATGTAAAAGGACTTAAAATGTATAAGGACCTTCTAGCTTTGAATACTCACTTTGCTATTTATATACTGAGTGAAGGGAAATCACTTCATCTTTTTTTGCTTTGCTTCCTGTTATGTACAACATTGAAAATGAGGATTAAATGAATTAATACAGATAAAGTGCTTAGACCAGTGCCCATTATAATCATTGCTATACTTATTTTTATTATGTTTTCTGCAATATGGCTTTTCCAATAAGCATTTTTGATAAACCTAGTGTTTTGCTGATTGTGTGTTTAATTTTAAACATTCATTTTCTTAGAGCAACTACTGACGTGATAAAATTTCAGACTTATGACAGTGCTTATTCTAAAACTGAAATTCAGATTTTCTAGACATGTTTATCTGGATTAAGCTGTATTTTCTGAAAGGGTTAACACTATACAATGACCTGTATCTCTGTCATTAACATAGAGAGAAAGGTTAATTCCTGGATGACCAGGTAAGAAGCTAATGCAAGCCTACACTAAAATACTTTCACATATTTGAACGCCTTAATAGGTCAGGCTATCAGAAGCATCAAATGTAAAGTTATATGGGGAGGTTGTTTCAAATTGATAAAATTCTATCAGTTGTGTATGTCTTAGTATATGCACAGAACAAAAGACTGTAGCATCCAGGTCTTAAATAGCCATCGACTAAAGCTGTTTGATTCTTCGTCTCCTGAGGCTATTTTGATACCCTGAGGAAGTGGTCAGGCAGACATCTGATTTTAAGGAATTTCAGGCAAAATAGGTATGTGAGGCGTGAGGGAAAAGGACTTGGGGTTTTTTTGTGTTTGTATTTGTTTTTGTTGGGAAGGTAGGAACAGTGTGCTGGAGGAAGAAGACTTTACCTACTCCTTATTTAGCGTGCCATTTAATTGTAGAGAAGGGTCCAATTACTCAAAGCTATTTCCCAAAAGTTTAAGGTAATAATTTTAGGTGGAAATTAGCCATTAAAAGAGACAAAAATAATTATAAACATTTCTGTAGAGACCACATAGGCTTGTAAAATCTAAAATCTGCAAGAGACCTGAGACTATTGTGACACGGTAAAAGCCCCATAAAACTGCATATCTCAACCATACCTTGGCTTTCTGTTTAAACTGCTCTCTGCAACCCGTAATGTGACAAGCAAGCAGTCCAGACCCAGGCCATCTTGGCCCCTGCGACTTGTAATTTCCACCCTACCCAGACAATGTGTAAACAAATGCTTATTTTGACTTTTGTTAACCACTTAAGTAACAATCAGAATGTCAAAAGTCCCCTGGCCCTCCGAATGTCTGAAGCTCCTCACCCCCACCCCCGCCCCTCACCCTCATCTCCGACAGAATTCACTAGCCCTCGGAATGTCTGAAGCTCCTCACCCCCACCCCCGCCCATCATGCTCACCCCGAGGTGGTTTTAGGGGTATAAAAGGTCTTGACACCCTCCTTTTCAGGGCCACAGGTTGGAGAGACGCGAGTCCTCTGTGGCCGCCGGCAATAAAGACCCTGCAATTTGGCCTACTTTTGTCTTGGTGTTGACTTTCTATGCTTGGTTCAGTACAACATGTGTGTGTGTGTTTTATTTGGTCGGTTGAGTTTTTTTTGAGATA
>CAUYLG010056521.1:0-42714 GCA_963573385.1 Cacajao melanocephalus
TTTTTTGTATTTTTAGTAGAGATGGGGTTTCATCATGTTAGCCAGGATGGTCTCAATCTCCTGACCTTGTGATCCACTGGCCTCATCCTCCCAAAGTGCTGGGATTACAGGTGTGAGCCACGGTGCCCGGGTGAATGCTAGGATTTGAGATAAAGTCTTGATGGGGTGAACAGGGGTCTATCCCTTTCGGAGCCAGGTTTAAAATTCCCCACGTGAGGTTAGGAGTTCGAGATCAACCTGACCAACATGGTGAAAATCTCTACTAAATACAAAAAATTAGCTGTGTGTGGTATCGGGTGCCTGTAATCCCAACTACTTGGGAGGCTGAGGCAGGAGAATTCCTTGAATCCAGGAGGCAGAGGTTACAGTGAGCCGAGATCGTGCCATTATATTCCAGCCTAGGCAACAAGAGCAAAACTCGGTCTCAAAATAATAATAATAATAATAATCCCTTTCTGTACCTCAGCTCAGTGTGTCTGATGGACACTGGAGCCCCGGTGGGGTCAGGTGTACTTAAGGCTGCATCAGGTCGTGGGCAGTGGCTCCTGACTGTAATCCCAGCGCTTTGGGAGGCTAAGGTTGGAGGATCACTTGAGCTCGCAAGTTGGAAAGCAGCCTGGGCAACATAGCAAGACCACTGTCTCTGCAAAAAAACTTAAAGAATTAGTTGGGTGCAGCGGCTCATGCCTGTAATCCCAACACTTTGGGAGGCCACGGAGGGAGGGCTGCTTGAGCCTAGGAGTTTTAGACCTGCCCAGGCAACACAGTGAGATTCCCATCTCTACAAAGCAAAACCAAATCAAAATCCAAAACTAAACAAAACCCTAAAATTAAGTGGGCGTGGTGGCGCGCAACTGTAGTCCCAGTTGCTAGGGAGGTTAAGGCGGGAGCATCGCTTGAGCCTGCCTGTGAAGTAGAGGCTGCAGTGAGCTAGGTCCCGACATTGCACACCAGCCTGGGAGACAGAGCCAGACACTTTCTTTCTTTTCTTCCCTTTTTTTTTTTTTTTTTTTTTTTTTCCAGACGGAGTCTTGTTCTGTCACCCAGGCTGGAGTGCAGTGGCGCAATCTGGGCTCACCGCAACCTCCGCCTTCCGGGTTCAAGCAATTCTCCTGCCTCAGCCTCCTGAGTAGCTGAGACTACAGGCACGCACCGCCATGCCCAGTTAATTTTTTGTATTTTTAGTAAAGACGGGGTTTCACCATGCTGGCCAGGCTGGTCTGGAACTACTGATCTCGTTATTCCCCCGCCTCGGCCTTCCAAAGTGTTGAGATTACAGGCGTGAGCCACCGCGCCTGGCCAGACCCTGTTTCCGAGAAACAAAAAATAAAGGCTGCGTCCACCATGCCAAGGGAGGCGCAAGGTAGTTGCAGAGGGCGAAGCCCACGAAGAGGAGGTTTCCTCGGAGCGTTGTCCGTTTTCGGGGACGGGGACTTCAGACTCTACAACCCTAGGTGTCCGGCTTCTGGAAAGGCGTCGGGGTTCAAGCGCAGGACAAGGCACAAGCCAGGAGTCCTACGTCCGCCGAGCACTGTTCGGCTTTGCCCCGGGGAGGACAGGGCGGAAAGAGCTCTTCTTCCGGCGCGCAGACGCGCGGCCAGCGCAGCCAATCAGCGCGCTCCCTCTGCCGGCCCGACCGGCGCTCTGGTGACGCGCGACGCCGGCCTTCGCCCACGGCTCTTGGGCGACCGCACCTCCCGCACTCACCGCGCCCGTTAGCTGCGCGCCGCGCTTCTTGTGCGACGGCCTCTGGGCGGCGGCGCGTTCGGGCGCGGTCCTGGCGCGCCCCCTGGCGGCCCGGCGGGGCGCGGCGGGCGCGGCGCTGACCCGGAGGCGGCGGCGGCGGTGCCCGGATGGAGGCACGTCATTGTCCCCCGCCGGGCGGCTGGGCTGTGTGCGGCGGCGGCGGCGGCGGCGGTGGCGGCGGCCGAGGGGGATGGAGCGAGCGCCAAGCCGGGTCAGGTAAGCTCCCGCCTCCTTCCCGCCCGCCGCAGGCCGGCATGGGGCCCGTGCAGCGCCCAGCTAGTCTGGGCCGCCCCTGGCCCGGCCGCCTCTCAGCCGGCGCGGCCCGCCGGGGGCTGGCGCGGCCCCTCGCCCGCCTCCCCCTCCACAGCCGCGGGCCGCCCAGGACCCTGTCGCGCCGGGAGCTGCGCCGCCACCGCCCGCCAGGGCCAGGCCGCTGGGGAGGGGGCGGCGGCCGCAGCGGGCGGGAGCCGGGGGAGCAGGGCTGCACGGGGAGGCCGGGCCCCCCGGTTGCCATGGACACTGCGCTCCCACCCCCACCCAGCCCCAGCCCGCCCCCCTCGGCCCGGAGGCCGGGCGGGTCAGCGGGGAGGCTCGGGGCCGCCGGGGTGGGCGTGTGCTGGCCGCTGACCACGGAGCCGGGCGTCCCCGGCCCGCCCGCCGCCCCCCGCGTGGCTGCCATCTCCCGCCCCGGAGCGCCCCTCAGAGCCCCGGGCCGGCCTCCCCGCCCCCACTGCATCCCTAATAGAGACAAACTTTCCCACCCTGGGCGCCCCCTCCCCGAGCCTGGCCACCTGGCTGGCTTCTCCGCCAGCGTCCGAGGTGCCCACGCCGGGCTGATCGGCCACCTCGAGGGGAGAGGAGGAGCCGGGCGGCGCGTCCCCAAAAGCATGTGTGCCTCCCTCGCGTTCTTTATCTTAGGGACAGTAAGAGCCAACTTACCTGGAACGGGGTGGTGATCGGTTGCAGATGTTGGAAATGAAAATTGGACGAGAGTTTTCCCATTTAGGACTTTAACCCCTCTAACATGCATGCAGTGGAGATGACTTTTGTTGAATGGCTCTTAGGAGGCCGTAGGGTCACTTGTTTATGGGAAAACGTGTTGGTTATGTAAAGTCAATACCCTGACAGCAAAGCTGTTTGATAAACTAGTTAACGCCTCCTTTTCAAGGTAACCGCAGAATCCTAGGTTCTCATTTTGGTGTCCTCTGAAAAGGTTTTGAAGAGTTGTAAATTTTAAACCTAATTCTTTTTACCGTGTTACTCATTCAAAATGCCTAGGGGATATGAATAATCAGTTTCACTTATTTGTTTTAAATTAGGGCCAGTTTCACTTTCTTTTCTGTATCTTTGAATCAAGTCTACAGTTAGTATTTGGTTTGTAAAGTTTAAGGCTAGTCGTTTGGTTTACTTAAGTATAATTAAGATCAAGGTTGTGTCTTTTTAAAGCGTGTTTTCTCTTATAACGGAAATGGTACAAGAACGTGGATTGCATTGTTTACAAACAAGCAGAGTGTAACACTTTCTTTTTAAATGTATTGATGCTATTACCTCAATGTTTGTAGAGTGCCACAGTGTCTAAATAGTGATACTCTTTCTACAAATGAAAAAAGAATAATGCATTCTAGCATTTGATAATAAGGGAGATATACCATATAAAAGACTGGGAATTTTAAGACTTTGAGTAAAAGATTGTAGTAAACACTTGTGAAGTCTCATTCCTCCACACTTACCCAACCTCGATTCATGTTCATGTTGTTTTTTTGAGACAAGATCTCCCTTTGCTGCCTAGACTGGAGTGCGATGGCGCAATTGTAGCTCACTGTAGCCTCAACCTCCTGAGTTCCAGCAGTCCTCCCACCTCAGCCTCCCAAGTAGGTGGGGATACAGGCACATGCCACCATACTCAGCTAATTTTTTTTTTCTTAAAGAGACAGGGTCTCAGTTGGGCACAGTGGCTCACACCTGTAATCCCAGCACTTTGGGAGGTCGAGGCGTGTGGATCACTTGAGATCAAGAGTTTGAGACCAGCCTGGCCAAGGTGATGAAACCCCATGTCTACTAAAAATACAAAAATTAGCCAGGTATGGTGGCAGGCGCCTGTAATCCCAGCTACTTGGGAGGCTGAGGCAGAGAATTGCTTGAACCCAGGCGAGTGAGTGGAGATTACGCCACTGTACTCCCGCCTGGGTTGACAGAGTGAGACTCCATCTCCAAAAAAAAAAAAAAAAAAAGAAAGGATCTCACTGTTGCCAAGGCTAGTCTGGAACTCCTGGGCTCAAGCCATACTCCTGTCTTGGCCTCCCAAAGTGTTGGGGTTACAGGCTTCAACCACCATGCCCCGCATGTAAGTGGTGGTTGTTGCTGCTGTTTTTAATGCTTTTGTAGCTTTTGTATGTCATTAGAAGATGTTGCTTAAAAGTCCTGATATTTATCGGGCGTGGTGGCTCATGTCTGTAATCCAAGCACTTTGGAGGCCAAGAGGGTGGATCACCTGAGGTCAGGAGTTCAAGACCAGCCTGACCAACATGTTGAAACCCTGTCTGAAAAAAAAAAAAAAAAAAGAGCTTTGCTGAGAGTGAAGAACATGTAAGCATATGAATCTTAAGTTCTATGTAACATTGTTTGGCTTCAAGAAAGATTATGTGTGTAGCAGATGGAGTTTAGTTTGATACCTGATGGTTTTAGATCAAGACTTCATTGGCTGAATATACAAATGAAGATGAACGGATAGTTTTGGTTTGTTTTCCACAATTATAATGCTGTAGGGTTACTGATGACTTGTGCTTTCCTTAAATTTTTTTTTTTTTTTCATTTAAGAGGCTTTCGTCTCTTCTAAAAGGTAATTGGAGCAAGTAAAATGGTTTTATTTGGTCATTTATTAATGATTTTTCTGAAGGTATGTTTATCCCTTGAAAATCAAGTTTTTGCTGCTGTTTAGTGTTACTGTAAATAAGGCTGGATTAGCCATTTCTTATAACTCTGTTTGGGCTTTCTTCTTCCTTTTCTTTCTTTCTTTGTTTTTTTTGAGACAGAGTTTCATTCTTGTTGCCTAGTCTGGAGTGCGATGGCGCAATCTCTGCTCACTGTAACCTCCACCTCCTGGTTTCAAGCAATTCTTTTGCCTCAGCCTCCTGAGTAGCTGGGATTACAGGCATTCACTACCATGCCTGGCTAATTTTGTATTTTTAGTAGAGACAGGGTTTCTCGATGTTGGCCAGTCTGATCTCAAATTCCCAACCTCAGGTGGCCTTCCAAAGTGCTGGGATTACAGGCATGAGCCCCTGTGCCCGGGCTCTTTTTCCTTTTCTTCTTGCATTTTTTTCTTCTCTCCCCACACCTGTTTCATAATTTTTTAAACTGTTAGATGAGCAAAAATGTAAACTGTATTTGGATTATAAGGGTCAAGCTTTCTTCCTGATCAAGGGTCATGTATCTTTGATTGATTCAAAATTTCAATTCAGTTTTATAATTAGTTCATTGAAATATAACAAACATCTTTTCTATTTCTAGGTGAGTTCAAAACTTTAAGATTGTATTTTTTTTGGGTGATAATTTTACCCTAATTAAAAATTACACCAGCCTGACCAACATAGTGAAATCCTGTCTCTACTAAAAGTACATTAAAAATTAGCTGAGTGTGGTGGTATACATCTGTAGTCGCAGCTACTCAGCATGCTGAGGCAGGAGAGTTGCTTGAACCCTGGAGGTGCTGAGCTGAGATGGCGCCATTGCACTCCAGCCTGGGTGACAGAACAAGATTCTGCTTCCAAAAAAAAAAAAAAAAAAAAAAACTACGAACAACAAACTTGATGCTTTTTAAAAACAAACTTGACCTGGCTTTGTGGCTCATGCCTGTGATTCCAGCATTTTGGGAGGCAAAGGCAGGAGGATCGTTTCAGGCCAGGCGTTCAAGACCAGCCTGGGCAACATAGTGAGACCCTGTCTCTCCAAAAAAAAAAACAAAAACAAAAAAAAACGCTAACTTTTTGTGAGCAGCCAGTGCATGGTTTCGTTTGTTCATTGAAGTGGCAAGCACTTGGGTATCTTATTATCCCTACTTCGTAGCATGGATCATACTTTTTTGTACTTTACAGTATCAAATATTTTTTAAAACAAATTTTAAGGGCTGTTTCTACTCCAGAGTTTTTTAGGGTGAAATGAGATACTGAATATAAATCACTCAGCACAAGCTGGTGCTGAAAGCAAACGCTAGTTGTTTTCTGTTTCCAGACTTTGTTCATTAATTTGTTCTTCATATGTATGGAAAGCTGTCTCTATATGAGGTCAGAGGATGTAAATTAGAACATGGTAGACAGCAGCAAGGAAAACAGCTGTGGAGTAGATGCTGGCACGCTACCGTAGAAATCAGCGCAGGGTGCTTTGGGGGCCTTTAGGAGGGGTTTCTAACCCAGTCTCGGGTCAATGGCGGTATCAAGGAACGTGTCCCAGAGGAAGGAAATTATAAACTGAGAAGTGGAAATGTTAACTGGCTGGAGGTGGAAGGATGGAAGAAAGAGCAGGGACCAAAAAAAGAAAAAGGAAAAAGACTTCAGCATGGTGGGAACATGACATAGTGTTTGGAGAGATTATTAGGTCAGACAGTGCCAAGTCCAGGCATTAAGATGTTGTGCTGTGAGTAGTTAGACCACTCCTGAAAGGTTTTCTTTTTTCTTTTTCTTTCCTTTCCCCTTTCCCCTTTCCTTTTTGTATTTGAAACAGAGTCTTACTCTGTCATCCAGGCTGGAGTGTAGTGGTGCAATCTTGGCTCACTGCAACCTCCGCCTCCCAGGTTCAAGCAATTTTCCCTGCCTCAGCCTCCCAAGTAGCTGGGATTACAGGCGTCTGCCACCACGCCCAGCTAACTTTTGCATTTTTAGTGGAGATGGGGTTTTACCATGTTGGTCAGTCTCAGTTGCTGACTGGTTGCAGACTGGTTGGGGTCACAGTTTCTTCATTTTATAGACTCTGGGGATTCTGTCTCATCTCTCATAGGTTCTTTATGAAAATTAAGTTAATGTATGTCTAGCAGTTGATGCAATGTCCAACACATAGAAAATGCTCAATTAGAGTGGTAGCACTAATACTTTAAAATAGGACTCAGAGAAAATTATAATTGAGTACTTTTGTAACAGATATTTGCATTCAAGTTTGATGTCAGTATGGCTTACGGGTTTCATTTTAAAAGTCATACATTCCATATAAATGAGCCTTTTCAGAAAAATGGTTTGTTTTAAAGGTGGGATCTTTATAATTATAATTTTTAAAACTGTAATGTATTTCACATGATGCCATTTATGCTTTAAGCACAAAATTAAGTCTAGACTTCTCTGTGTAGTTGATGCTTTTCTCTGAGGAATTTATATTGAAGATTTGGTCGAATGTATTACTATGTATAATTTTTCTAGTTTTAAGCAGTAGAATGGGAAAATATAGGTACTTAGTAAATAAATAGAATTGAAAATTGAAATGCCCCATTATAAACTGAATTGCCAGACTTTTAGGGAGCATGAAATAAAATGAAAAGTTCTAGTCAGATACGTTACTGAAGATTTTAAAATAAAAATTGTTGACATTCAGATTAGCATAATGCTAAATGTCCCAAGGAGATTATTACAGAAATGTTAGAAAGTGCTGTTGTTTTTATATTTGGGTGATATATTTGAAAATAACTTCAAAATGGCTGAAATGATTTTCCAAGATCTAATGGTAGGGACAGTAGATTGCTTTTCTCACCTGATGAAACAAATATATACTTTTCATCTTTTGCAGAGTTGAACAATGACCATAGTTGACAAAGCTTCTGAATCTTCAGACCCATCAGCCTTTCAGAATCAGCCTGGCAGCTCTGAAGCAGTCTCACCTGGAGACATGGATGCAGGTTCTGCCAGCTGGGGTGCTGTGTCTTCCTTAAATGATGTGTCAAATCACACACTTGCTTTAGGACCAGTACCTGGTGCTGTAGTTTATTCGAGTTCATCTGTACCTGATAAATCAAAACCATCACCACAAAAGGATCAAGGTATTGTTTTTGAAAAGAGAGGATTACTACCAGAAACTCCTTTGTAAATGCTGTTGGTGGGTTGGTGGTTTCAGAGAGGGGCTTACTTTGGAAGGCAGAAGGCCACCCGAGTGGCCAGCAGAGTTGCATTACTTGATGGGCTTTGTTTTCCTGTTACTTGTTCACAATTAACTTATGTATCACTACAGAGTAGATTATTTTTAGTTACTAGGATATTAGTAGTTTATTTTATTCCAGTTTTTTTAAGGATAGTCTTTATCTTGGTGAGAATTGAGATGGACAAGTATTACATTAACTTGTTAACCAGTATTCTAGTTTCCTAAGTAGATGACTTTTACAAATTTAAAGATGTTTTGTAAAATGGTTGTCCTTTGATAAATGTTTACCCAGTGTTTTTTTTTGTTTTTTTTTTTGTTTTCCTGGCAATTAAAAATTATTTGTAGTAATAAAGCTCTTTGGAAGAAAACAGGCCAGGCGTAGTGGCTGACGCCTGTAATCCCAGCACTTTAGGAGGCCACGGTGGGCGATCACGAGGTCCGGTGTTTGAGACCAGCCTGGCCAACGTGGTGAAACGCCGTCTGTACTAGAGATACAAAAAATTAGCTGGGCATGGTTGTACGCACCTGTAATCCCAGCTACTTGGGAGGCTGAGGCAGGAGAATCACTTGAACCCAGGAGGTGGAGGTTCCAGTGAGCCAACATCATGCCATTGCACTCCAGCCTGGGTGACAGGGCGAGACTCCATCTCCCAGAAAAAAAAAAAAAAGGGGGGGGGAAACAGACTGGGCATGATGGCTCACGCCTGTAATCCCAGCACTTTGGGAGGCTGAGGTAGGTGGATCACCTGAGATCAGGAGTTTGAGACCAGTCTGGCCAATATGGTGATACCCCATCTCCACTAAAAATACAAAAATTAGCCAGAGATGGTGATGTGTGCCTGTAATCCCAGCTACTTGGGAGGCTGAGGCAGGAGAATCACATGAACCTGGGAGGCGGAAGTTGCAGTGAGCCGAGATCCCACCATTGCACTCCAGCCTGGGCAACACAGAAGGACTCTGTCTCAGAAAAAAAAGAGAGCGTATAATACAAATGTTGGTGTGATGATACAAATGTAGTTATATTTGTTAAAACTCATCCGGATAAATGAGACATTAACACTTTAAGGTGTTACTTCCAAGGCTTTTGGATATGAGGACATGAAGATCTGAAATACAAAGAAAGATAATAAATATAATTTGTTCTTAGTTGGATTGTTGTTTGGCTTAAAGCATGCAGCCCAGGACAGCTTTGAATGTGGCCAAACACACAAATTCGTAAACTTTCTTAAAACATGAGATTTTTTCGCGATGTTTTTTTTTTAAGCTCATCAGCTGTCGTTAGTGTATTTTATGTGTGGCCCAAGACAATTCTCCTTCCGATGTGGCTCAGGGAAGCCAAAATATTGGATACCCCCTAGCTTCGAGTAATTTGATGGTCATGTTGTTTTGAGTCCCCTTAGTAAGTTTCATATTGTGATGTGGGAGTGGGTGTTGCAGTTTGGTTTGCTGAAGATGTTTTGGGTAGGGGGAAGTTTATATCATCAAAAACAATCTGATCAAATGTTGCAGAGAGGTGTAAAGTCCTTTGGCTTCTCTCCAGCAGCACTTTTTCACAGGACCTCTTTTTCCACAGCCTTCAGCCTCCTGTCATGTTGCTGGGGCTCCTCTCTCTTCTTAGGGCTTAACTCACGTCTCCCCACTCTGCCCTTTTCTGGGGCTCTCATCTCATTCTCCACAGAATCTTTTCTCTTGTCCTAATTTTGCTGTCCATTCCCCAGCAAGCTGCAGCCTGCCTATGCCTGCCTAAATAACTACTAATATCTGTTCAAATGAAGAATGATTCCACATGGCATCTCAGCCTTTTGTTAGAGCACTGGGGGACTGCCACAAAGCCTTTAAAAAAATCAGTCTTGCCATTGATGATTTTCAGCTTTCCTAAATAAGTTGTTTCTTGAGCTTCACCTGAGTTCTGTTAGCATTCTTAGTTATTAGTAATCTGTTGATAATCTTCAAAATGGATAAAACCTTTTTAGGTCACAGACAGTCTACTCACAAATGTGTGTAGTGGTGCCTGACAGCCTGAGTTCAAAGCCTGCTTCCTTAGCGGTAAAATGGGGGTGACATCAGTACTAACCATTAGAATTGCAACTATTTGGCCTGGTAAGGGCTCCCTACATGAGATGATAAGGATGATAGTGATGGTGGTACTGAATTAGCATCCATGGCAGGTGTTACAAGGAATCAGTTTATCCCATTCTTTTTACTGATTGTGTTACTTATTTTTAAAATGATGTAACTAGATATAAAAGAGTAATTATAATGAAGTTTCATGTAGCCATCAGCCAACTTTGACATTAATCAACTTATGGCCAGTTATACCTGCACCTACTTACCTCCCACGACATTATCTTAAATCCAATACTTCATCTTTCATTTGTATTTTAGTCTCTACATCTAAAGAGTTTTTTCTAAAAATAAAAATGTCTTTATATGAAAAAGCCATTCAGTGTTTATATTTCTGTGGTTATTCGTATATATATATATACACACACACACGTATGTATATAATATATATATATAATATATATGTACATAAAATACATGTGTGTGTGTATATTTTTTTTTCTTTTTTTTTTGAGACAGAGTTTAGCTCTTGTTGCTCAGGCCGGAGTGCAGTGGCGTGATCTCAGCTCACTGCAACCTCAGCCTCCCAGGTTCAAGCAGTTCTCCTGCCTCAGCCTCCTGAGTAGCTGTGATTATAGGCATGTGCCACCCCACCGGCTATTTTGTATTTTTAGTAGAGATAGGATTTCTCCACGTTGATCAGGCTGGTCCAGCCTGACCTTGTGATCCACCTGCCTTGGCTTCCCAAATTGCTGGGATTACAGGCATGAGCCCCTGCACCTGGCCCTGAATGTGTGTGTATATTAAAAAAATGTATTAAAAAAAAAAAGGCAAGAAAAAAAAACTCCTAGTTGGCTGAAAAAAGAAAAAAAAATAAAAATGAATGATACATATATATATGTATTTAAGCAGTTGTTCAGAGCAACATCCAAACGAGGTATACACTTTGTATTTGGTAGATATATCTCTCAAGTTTCTTTCAATCTGTAACCCTCTCCACTTTTTGTCCTTCCAGTTTGTTTATTGGAGAAACGGGATCATTGAAAATTTCTCATGTTCTGGGTCATTTAAAATGTCCCTCTTCCCACTGTATTTAGGCAGGCTGGTCATGAGATTTCAGATCTTGAACAGATTGAGGTTTGACCAAGTGTCGCTATTTATTTAGCTTTGTTATGCAAAGGTTGGTTTCTGACTCTTGTTTATTTTTCTAGCCGTAGGTGATGGCATCGCTCCTCCACAGAAAGTTCTTTTCCCATCTGAGAAGATTTGTCTTAAGTGGCAACAAACTCATAGAGTTGGAGCTGGCCTCCAGAATTTGGGCAATACCTGTTTTGCCAATGCAGCACTGCAGTGTTTAACTTACACACCACCTCTTGCCAATTACATGCTATCACATGAACACTCCAAAACATGTAAGTGTTCTGTGTTGTGTTTGTACAATATTGTGGTATGCTAACCTACTTTAATTTTTTTCTCTGAAATGAAAGTAAAGAATTAAGCCAAGAGTTCTATGATTACTAAGAAGTTGGTTTATTCTTTTAGAAACCAAGGAGGAGGACTCAGGGTTGGTATTCAGGTTGCATAAAAAACATTTTGCACCTCATTGGATCTGTGAAGGTATTTAAAAAGAAACATTTTATCAGCTTTTGGCATTTCTGAACTCCTTGCTGGTTTTCTACACTCACTAAAAAAAAGTGACAGAAATATCTGACATTAGCTGGGCTCACACCTGTAATCCCAGCATGTTGGGAGACCGAGGAGGGAGGTTCGCTTGAGCCCAGGAGTTGGAGACCAACCTGGACAACATAGTGAGGCCCCATCTCTGCTAAAATAAAAATTAAAAAATTAGTCTAGCATGGTAGCACACACCTGTAGTCCCAGCTACTCAGGAGGCTGAGGCAGGAAGATTACCTGAGTCTAGAAGGTTGAGACTGCCCTGAATTGTGATTGCACTGCTATACTCCAGTCTGGGCAACAGAACAAGACCCTGTCAAAAAAAAAGTCTGACATCAGCAACTTGGGACAAGCAGGGTGTTAAGAAATCCTGCCTCACCTGTCATTTATACCATGTTGGAAGACTTGATTCATTTACAGGGTTATAAGCCTTAGAGGAGAGGAACCCTCTTGCCACTGCCCTCAGCCTCCTGGAATTCAGACTGGACTTTCCCTTTAGCATTTGAGAACCTCATCTTCAACCTAAATGGCAGGAAATCAGTTAAAACATTAAAATGTCTTTAATTAGATGGAAGCCAACTCTGATTGACCGTCAACATTCAGAATTTGGAACATCCATTTTTGAGGTTTTGGCCTTCTACATATGTTGTAAATATTCTTTACTCTTTATAAATGCAGTCTCCCTGTTCTTTGATCTAAATTAATGCTCAGATTCATGTGTGTATGTTCTGGTGCTATTCATTAGTTACTAGGATTTTTAAAAAAAGCTCCTTGGTTTCTTTTTGAATAGTTCTTTACTTAATGGAGATTTAAATTGGTTCTTTTAAAACTGATTGTTTTTCCTCCAGAGAGCCAAGTAATGCTTGTAAAGAATTTGGAAAGTACAGAAAAATTTAAAGAAACTAAAGAAAAATCACCTAGAATCTCTCCACCTACCTAGAGGTGTCTGTTTCGCCAAGGGGTTTTAAATTACAGAATGAACGTTCTGTTTGCCCTCATTTTCTCCCTTTCTAAGTCCATAATTCATTCCCCACAGACAGCTTTCCTATCACTTTTGCGCTTAATGAAAGTAGGGTGTGGATGAAAACCCAGCACTAGCACCTGGACAACAAGAGAGAGGACCAAGACAAAATTCAGAAGCTCCCGGTGTCCAGAATTAGGTGCCTATCTTTTATGCTATTGGTAGTTTTTGCGCTTGCTCCCTCCCTCCCTTCCTCTCTTTCTCTCTCTTTTCCCAGCTTTATTGAGGTATAATTGATGTATAATTATATATATTTAAAATACACAATTTGATGCATTTTGACATTTGTATACGCCCATGGAACTAGCATCAAGATTAAGATAATGAACATGTTCATCACTCTCAAAAGTTCCCGGATGCCCCTTTGAAATCACTCCTTCCATCCTTTCCCCCACCCCTCATCCACTCCTACCCGGCAACCAGTGATCTGCTTTCTGTCACTGTAGATAAATTAGTTTAGATTTTCTAGAATGTTGATGATGTGGAATTGTACAGTGTATATTCTTATATTATCTTGCTTCCTTCACTCAGCAGAATTACTTCAACATTATTCCATTTGTAACATGTGACAGTACTTCAACGTATTGCTGAGTAGTATCCCATTTTATGGCTGGATCGCAGTTTGTTTCTCCATTCATCTGTTGATGGGCATCTGGGTCGTTTTTCACTTTGTGCCATTACAAATTAAGCTGCTATGAACATTTGCAAACAAGTCTTTGTTAGGGCATGTTTTCATTACTCTTAGGTAAATAGGAGTAAAACGGCTTGGTCCTGGAGTAGGTGCGTAGTTAACATTTTAAGACACTTCAAAATTGTTTCCAAAAGGGATTGCAGTGTTTTATAGTCCCACCACTGGTGAATGAAGCTTCCATTTTCTCCATATCCTTCCCAGTACTTGGTGTGGTCAGTCATCTTCAGTTTTAGTCATCTCCATGGGTATGTAGGGTGTAGTATCTTGTGGTTTTAATTTGTACTTTCTTAATGAATAATGCTGAACATCTTTTCTTTCTTTTTTTTTTTTTTTTTTTTTTGAGACGGAGTCACACTCTGTTGTACAGACTGGTGTGCAATGGTGCGATCGAGGATCACTGCAACCTCTGCCTCCCAGGTTGAAGTGATTCTCCTGCCTCAGCTTCCCGAGTAGCTGGGATTACAGGTTCCTCCCACCACGCCTGGCTAATTTTTGTATTTTTAGTAGAGGTGGAGTTTCACCATGTTGGTCAGGCTGGTCTCAAACTCCCAACCTCAGGCGATGCACACACCTCGGTCTCCCAAAGTGATGGGATTACAGGAGTTGTTTTTAAACATTTTTTCATGTGATTATTTGCCATCGGGCATTTTTCCTTTGGTAAAACGTCTGTTGAAATCTTGCCCATTTGAAAACTGGTAGTTTTCTTATTGAGCTTAGAGAATTCTTTATATATTCTCAATTTAAGTCTTTTGTTAAATAGGCTGGGATTTGTCTTTTTATTCTTTATAGTGTCTTTTAAAGAGTGCATTTTTTGTTTTGGGAAATTTCATTTCTTTTTTCTTTTTCTTTTTTTTTTTTTTGAGGTGGAGTCTCGCTCTGTTTTCAGGCTGGAGTGCAGTGGCACAATCTCGGCTTACTGCAACCTCTGGCTCACTGCAACCTCTATCTCCTGGGTTCAAGCGATTCTTCTGCCTCAGCCTCCCAAGTAGCTGGGACTACAGGTGCTCACCACCACACCCAGCTAATTATTTTTGTATTTTTAGTATTAGAGATGGGGTTTCACCATCTTGGCCAGGATGGTCTTGATCTCTTGACCTCGGGATCCACCTGCCTCAGCCTCTCAAAGTGCTGGGATTACAGGCATGAGCCACTGTACCTGGCCTTTTTTTTCTTTTTATTAATTGTGCTGTAGGTGTTTTAAGAAGTCTTGGCTGAGCTCATGGCTCATGCTGGTAATCTCAGCACTTTGGGAGGCTGAGGCAGGCCGATCACTTGAGCCCAGGATTTCAAGATTAGCCTGGGCAACATAGGGAGAACTCATCTCTATAAAAAATTAGGCCAGGTATGGTGGCTCATGCCTGTAATACAGTGTTTTGGGAGGCTGAGGCGGGTGGATCACTTGAGTTCAGTAGTTTGAGAACAGCTTAAACAACATAGTGAAACCCTGTCTGTATAAAAAATACAAAAATTAGTAGAGCATGGTGGTGCACACCTGTAGTCCCAGCTACTTGGGAGACTGAGGTGGGAGGATTACATGAGCCCTGGAGGTTGAGGCTGCAGTGAGCAAGACTGTGCCAGTTTTTTCAAGAAAAGAAAAGACAAGAAAAAGAAATGTGTGCTTACCTAGAGGTCACAAATATTTTTCCTATACTTTCTTCTGGAAGTCTTATAGTTTTAGCTTTTGTATTTGGGTCAGTGATCCATTTTGAGTTAATTGTTGTATGTGGTATGAAGATGGAGCAAGTTTATTTTTTTGCATATGGATGTTCAGTTGTTGGAAAGATAATCCTTTTACCACCAAATTGTCTTTGCACCTTTATCAAAAATTAGTTGATTGTAGCACCAGAGACAGAAGAAGAAAAATCTGTAAACCATGTAAATATGATGTATTTTTGGACTCTATTATGTTGTACTGATCCATTGTTTATCATGACACCATAACAAAATGTCTTGGTTACTATATATTTTCAAGTTTTGTGGCAACTGCAGGGACTTATCTCTGTAATCCCAGTGTTTTGGGAGGCTGAGACAGGAGGACTGTTTGAGTCCAGGAGTTTGAAAACAGCCTGAGCAACATACCAAGACCCTGTCTCTAAAAAAAAAAATTAGGTGCATGTGGGAACTCATGCCTATAGCCCTAGCTACTTGGGAGGCTGAGGCAGGAGGATCGCTTACACCTAGGAGTTTGAGGCTGCCATGAGCTATGATTGCACCACTGTATTAGCCTGGATGATAGAGTGAGATACTGTCTCAAAAAGAAAGTTTTAGAACTAGGAAAGTCCTCCAACTTTGTTCTTTTTCTGAGTTTTTCTGTAGCCTGGGCAACATTGTTAGACCTCATCTTTACAAAAAATAAAAAAAATTAGGTGAGTGTGGTGACAAGCTTCTATAGTCCTAGCTACTTGGGAGACTGAGGTGAGAGGCTTGCTTCAGCTTGGGAGGTGGTGACTGCAGTGAACTGTGATTGTGCCACTGCACTGCAGCCTATATCAACCAAAATAAAAAAATTGTTCTGGCCATTCATGGTTTCTTGGCTGTATTTCCAAATGAATTTTAGAATCAGTTTGTCAGTTTCTATAAATAATCTTCCTGGTATTTTGATTGGGACTGTGTTGAATCTTTAAATCAATTTGATGTGAATTGATATCTAAACAGTATTATTTTCTGACCGATAAGCAAGGTATATCTATTTATTTAGGTTAGGTTATCTTTCTTTTTTCTTTTTTTTGTTTTGAGATGGTCTTGCTCTGTTCCCCAGGCTGGAATGCAGTGGTACACAGTCACGGCTCACTGCAGCCTTGACCTCTTGGGCTCAAGGGATCCCCCTGCCTCAGCCCCATGAATAGCCAGGACTACAGGCATATGCTACAACACCCAGCTAATTTTTTGGTTTTTTTGGTAGAGATAGTCTCGCTATGTTGCCCGGGCTGGTCTCAAACTCCTTGGGTCAAGCAGTTCTCTTGGCTCAGTGTTTTTTTTGGTTTGTTTTTTTTGTTTTTTTTTAGACTGAGTCACTCACTGCCACACAAGCTTGAGTGCAGTGCCACTATCTCCATTCACTGTACCCTCTACCCCGTGGGTTTAAATGATTCTCCTGCCTCAACCTCCCGAGTAGCTGGGATTACAGGCGTGCAGCATCACACCTAGCTAATTTTTGTATTTTTAGTAGAGGGTTTCACAGTGTTGGCCAGGCTGATCTCAAACTCCTGACCTCAAGTGATATGCCTGACTCAGCCTCCAAGAGTGCTGGGATTATATGAGCCACTGTGCCCAGCCTCTTGCCTCAGCCTTTCAAAGTGCTGGCATTATAGGCATGAGCTAGCATGCCTGGCTTAGGCCATCTTTAGTTTCTCTTAGCAGTATTGTGCAGTTTTCAGTGTGCATGTACAACATACATAGCTTTTATCCGAGTTATCCCTATTAAACACATAGGGATCCATTTTTTTTTTTTTTTTTTTTAAGATGGAGTTTCGCTCTCGTTGCCCAGGCTGGAGTGCAATGGCGCAATCTCATCTCACTGCACCCTCCGCCTCCTGGGTTCAAGCAATGGTCCTGCCTCAGCCTCCTGAGTAGCTGGGATTACAGGTGCCCACCGCCACGACCAGCTAATTTTTGTGTTTTTAGTAGAGATGGTGTTTCATGGTGTTGGCCAAGCTGGTCTTGAACACCTGACCTCAAGTGATCTACCCGCCTTGGCCTCCCAAAGTGTTGGGATTACAGGGGTGAGCCACCGCGCCTGGTCAGGATAAATATTCTCATTAATGATTACAAATGGTATTTTATTTTTGAAATTTCAACTTACTGATTATTTATTGCTAGAATATAGAAATATATTTTCAGATATTGATCTTATATCTTGGAATCTTGCTTAACTCACTTATTCTAGTAGGTTGTTTTTTTTTTTTTAAGATCTCTTAAGATTTTACGGAGGCAACCATGTGATATGTGAATAAAGATAATTTTACTTCTCCATTTCCAGTCTGTTTAGGTTCATTTCTTTTTCTTGCTGTTTTGTTCTACTTAAAAGACCTCCATTACATTGTTAAATAAATGTTGTAAGAGTAACCGTTCATGTGTCTTAGAGGAAAAGCATTTAGTATTTCACCATTAAGTATGGTGTTGTAGGTTTTTCATAGATGCCTTTTACCAGGTTGAGTTGTTCGATGCTTGAATGTTAAGCCAACCTTGCATTCCTGAGATGACCCACACTTGGTCATGATGCATTATTCTATGTATTATTGGCTTTGATTTGCTAAAATTGTAAAACAGTTTTATCCTCATGAGTATTATTAATCTATAGTTTCTTATAATGCCTTTTTTTTTTTCTTGTTTTGGCATTAGGGTAATGTTGGCATCATGGCATGTGTTGGGATATGTTTTCTTCACTTCTGTTTCCTGGAAGAGATTGTACAGAATTGATGTTACTTCTTTAATTGTTTGGTAGATTTCAGCAGTGAAGCTATCTGGGCCTTGCAGTTTCTCATGGGCAGGTTTTAAATACATATTTAATTTCTTCTTTTCTTTCTTTTGTTTTTAGGAGACAGGATCTCGCTCTTTTGCCCAGGCTGGAGTACAGTGGCAAGATCATGTCTCACTGCATCTTCCACCTCCTGGGCTCAAGCAATGCTCCCACCTAAGCTTCCTGAGTAGCTAGGACTAGAGGTGTGCATCACCACACACAGCTAATTTTTAAATTATTTTTATAGAGACGAGGTCTCACTATGTTGCCCAGGCTAATCTTGAACTCCTGGCTTCAAATGATCCTCCCCGCTTGGCCTTCAGAAGTGCTAGGATTATGCCTCCATACCTAGCTTTCTCTCTTTTTTGTTACATCAGTCTGACCAGAAGTTTTTTGATCTTATTGATCTTCTCAAAGAACGAGCTCTTGGTTTCATTGTTACAGTTTTCTGTTTTATTGATGTTTGTTGTTATTGTTACTATTCCCTTTCTTCTGCTTACTTTGGATTTAATGTGCTCTGTTCCAGTTTCTTAAGGTGGAGTCTTAGGTCATTTGATTTGAGATCTTTCTTCTTTTCCAATGTAAGTGTTAAATGCTATAAATTTCCCTATGAGTGCTGCTTTAGTTGTATCCCGAACATGTTGATATGTCATGTGTTAATTTTTTTTTTTTTTTTAAAGACAGGGTCTCACTCTGTTGCCTAGGCTGAAGTGCAGTGGTGCCATCATAGCTCATTGTACCCTCAACCTCCTGGACTCAAGTGAATCCTCCCACCTCAGCTTCCCAAGTATCTGAGACTACAGACATGCACCACCATGCCTGGCTAATTTTTTTTTTTTTTTTTTTTTGGTGGAGACTACAGACATACACTACCATGCCTAGCTAATTTTTTTTTTTTTTTTTTTTTTTTTTTAGACAGAGTCTCACTCTGTTGCCAGGCTGGAATGCAGTAGCATGATCTCGGCTCACTGCAACCTCTGCTTCCTGGGTTCAATCGATTCTCCAGCCTCAGCCTCCTGAATAGCTGGGATTACAGGCGCACACCACCACACCCAACTAATTTTTGTATTTTGGTCAGGAGATCGAGACCATGTTGGCCGGAATGGTCTCTTGATCTCCTGACCTTGTGATCCACCTGCCTTAGCCTCTCAAAGTGCTGGAATTATAGGCGTGAGCCACTGCACCCAGCCCAATTTTTTTTTTTAAATAGAGATAGGGTCTCTCACTAAGATGCCCGGGCTCATCTCAAACTCCTGCCACCCAGGCTAGAGTGCAGTGGCGTGATCTTGGTTCACTGCAGCTCTGCCTTTCAGGTTTAAGTGATTCTTGTGCCTCAGCCTTCTGAGCAGTTGGGATTACAGGCATGCACCATCATGTCTGACTAATGTTTGTTTTTTTTTTTTAGTCATGATGGCGTTTCTCGCCCATGTTGACCAGCTGGTCTCGAACTTCTGGCCTCAGGTGATCCACCCACCTTGGCCTCCAAAAGTGCTGGGATTACAGGTGTGAGTCACCGTACCTGGCCTCTTATGCCCTCTTGATGAACTCACTTGGTTGTCATTTATGAAATGACCCTCTTCATACCAAATAATATTCTTTGCTCTGAAATCTTCGTCCGAGGTTAATTTAGCCACCTAAACTAGGCATGATCGCTCATTCCTGTAATCCCAACACTTTAGGAAGCCGAGGCAGGAGGAACAGTTAAGCTAGGAGTTCTAGACCAGTCTGAGCTACATAAAAAAATTAGCTAGGCACAGTGGTGTGTTTCTATTCTCTTAGCTACTCTGGAGGCTGAGGTGGGAGGATCACTTGAGCCAGGAAGTTAAAGGTTGCAGGAGAGCTATGATTATGCCAGTGCACTCCAACCAGGGTAACAAAATGAGACCTCTAAAAAAAAAAAAAATTAGCTACTACAGTTTTTGTTTACTTTTTCTTTCTTTTGTTTTGCTTTGTTGTGTTGTGTTTTTGAGATGGAGTCTTGCTCTGTCACCAAGGCTGGAGTGCAATGGCACGATCTTGGCTCACTGCAACCTCTGCCTCCTGGGTTCAAGTGATTCTCCTGCCTCAGCCTCCCAAGTAGCTAGGATTACAGGCATGCACCACCGTGCCTGGCTAACTTTTGTATTTTTCATTGAGATGCGGTTTTACCATGTGTTGGCCAGGCTGGTCTCAAACTCCTGACCTCAGGGTGATCTGCCCACCTTAGCCTCCCAAAGTGCTGAGATTATAGGTGAGCTACCATGATTCATGTTAGCATGGTATATTTTTTCCATCTTTTTATCTTTAGCATATTTTTGTCGATATATTTAAAGTGGATTTCTTTTTTTTTTATTTTGAGATGGAGTCTCTCTCTGTTGCCCAGGCTGGAGTGCAGTGGTGCGATCTTGGCTCACTGTAACCTCCATCTCCCAAGTTCAAGTGATTCTTCTGCCTCAGCCTCCCAAGTAGCTGGGACTACAGGCACACACTACCATGCCTGGCTAATTTTTATATTTTTGTTAGACACAGGGTTTCACCATATAGGCCAGGCTGGTCTTGAACTCCTGACCTCGTGATACGTCCTCTTTCGCCTCCTGAAATGCTGGGATTACAGGTGTGAGCCACCTCATCTGGCTCCCCTCCCCGCCATCTTCCCCCCTGCTCCCCCCAGATGGGGTCGTGCTCTTTGGCCCAGGCTGGAATGCGGTGGTGTGATCTTGGCTCACTGCAACCTCCACCTTCTGGGTTCAGGCAATTCTCTTGCCTCAGTCTCTCGAGTAGCTGGGATTATAGGCATGCACCACCATGCCTGGCTAAGTTTTGTATTAGTAGAGGCGGGATTTCACCATGTTGGCCAGGCTGGTCTTGAACTCCTGATCTCAAGTGATCCACCTGCCTCAGCCTCCCAAAGTGCTGGGATTATAGGCGTGATCCACTGCCCTGGCTGTACCTGGCTTTAAAGTGGATTTTTTATAAATAGCTTATTAGTTTGATCTTGCATTTTTATCCAATAGTAGCCTCTGTCTTTTGAGGCGTTACACCTTTTACATTTAATGAGATTATTGGTATAATTGGGTTTAAGTCTATCCTGTTGCTATTTTTTTTCCTAAGTCTCCATTTATTCTTTGTTCTCTTTTTAAAATCTTTTTTCTGCCTTCTTTTGGATTGAGATGTGACTTTATTTAATCTGCTTTATTGGCATGTTTTCAATGCTTTTTTTCATGGTGGTTACGTTAGGTTATATCTTTAACTTATCACAGTTTACTTTCAAGTAATATTCCACTTCTCAGGCTGGGCGTAATGATTCACACCTGTAATCAGCACTTTGGGAGGCCAAGGCAGGTGGATCACTTGAGGTCAGGAGTTCGAGACCAACCTGGCCAACGTGGTGAAACCCCATCTCTACTAAAAATACAAAAATTAGCCGGGCATGGTGGTGCATGCCTGTAATTCCAGCTACTCTGGAGGCTGAGGCAGGAGAACTGCTTGAGCCCAGGAGGCAGAGGTTGCAGTGAGCCAAAATTGCGCTACTGCACTCTAGCCTGAGCAGCAGAGCCAGACTCTGTCTCAAAAACAAAACAAAACAAAAAACAGGCCAGATGTAGTGGCTCACACCTGTGTAATCCCAGCACTTTGGGTGCTGGAGGCAGGAGGATGACCTGAGGTTGGGAGTTCAAGACCAGCCTGGCCATTATGGTGAAACCCTGTCTCTACTAAAAATACAAAAAAGTTAGCCTGATGTGGTGGCGGGTGCCTGTAATCTCAGCTACTTGGGAGACTGAGGCGAGAGAATTGCTTGAACCTGGGAAGCGGAGGTTGCAGTGAGCCGAGAACATACCACTGCCCTCCAGTCTAGGCAACAAGAGTGAAACTCTGTCTCAAAACAAAAAACAAAACAAAACAATATTCTGCTTCTCATGTAGAATCAGAACATTTTGACAATATACTTCTTAATCTTTCCTTTCCTACCTTTGTGCTATTGTTGTAATGCATTGTTGTATTTTTTTCTTTAAATATATTTTAAAAGTTTTGTGTTAAATAGTTTAAAGCTTTTAAAAATTATTTATATTTACTTGTTGACTGTATCTGCTGCTTTTTGTTCCTTTTTATATATACAGATTTCCATTGGTATTTTTCCTTGCTTTTATATGTTTTGGTTTTTTCTGATGGGCAGGGGTTATTTTGCTTTGTTGTTGATTTCCAAGGTTGTTTTTTTTTTCTGGTCTGAAATGTCTTTATTTTGCCTTTTTAAATAACTCAGTTTTTTATTTGGGGGTAACTATAGATTCACATGCAGTTGTAAGAAATAATACAGAGAAATCCCATGTACCCTTACTCAGTCTCCCCCAGTGACACACTATTATGTAGTATCACAAGCACAGGCACAGTAGTGACACTGATAGAGTCAAGATAGAGTATTTCCATCACCTACAGAATCCATCATGTTTCCCTTCCATAGCCAAGCCCACTTGTGTCCCCGCCTTCTCCTTTACCTCTCATGACCACTAATTTATTCTCCATTTCTATGATTTTGTCATTTCAACAATGTTACATGAATTCTGTAGTATGTAACCTTTGGAATTGGCCTTTTTACGTAGCATAATTCTCTCAAGATTGATCCAGGTTGTTGCATGTATTAATAATTCTTTCATTGGTAGGTAGTATTTCATGGTATGGATATGCCAGTTTCTTTAACTATTCCGTTAAAGGACATCCAGGTTGTTTCTAGTTTTGGGATATTATGAGTAGAGCTGCTGTAAACATGAGTGTATATAGCTCTTTTCATCAGCATGTCTTCATTTCTCTGGGATAAATGCCCAGGACTGCAATTGCTGGGTTATATGTTAGTTGCATGTTTGATTTTATAAGAAACTGCCAAAGCAATATATGAGAGTTTCCGTTTCCCTGCATCTTTGCCAACATTTGATGTTGTCACTAGTGTTCATTTTACCTGTACTGATAGTGTATAAGTGATAACTCATTGTGGCTTTCATTTGCATTTCGCCAGTGCCTGAAGGTATTGAACATCTTTTCATGTGCTTATTTGCCATCTGTTTGTGTTCTTTGGTGAAATGTTTCTCTGCATCTTTTGCTCATTTTCTATCATGTTCTTTGTTGTTGTACTGTCAAATTTTGAGGATATGTGGTTTCCAAATGTTTTCTTCCCATCTGTAGCATGTCTTCATCCACTTAACGGATATTTTACAGACAGAGGTTTTTAATTTTGGTGAAGTTCAATTGGTCAGCTTTTAATGGATGGTGCTTTTAGTGTCAAGTTTAAGATCTCTTTGCCTAGTTCTTGATCCAGCAGATTTTTTCCTATGTTAATTTTTTCCTGTAAGTTTTATCGTTTTGTTTTACATTTAAGTCTGTGATCCATTTTGAGTTAATTTTTGTAGTAACTGTGAGGTTTAAGCTGAGTTTTTTATCTGGATGTCCATTTGCTCCAGTGTCATTTTCTAGAAGAAGCTGTTTCCCTCTATTGAATTGCTTTTTGTATCTTTGTAATTAAAAAAAAAAATCATTTGGGCATATTTGTGTGTCTGTCTCCGGGTTCTCGATTCTGTGGATGTGTACGTCTCCCCGCTACACAGTCCTTCTTACTGTAGCTACCTAATAAGTCTTGATATCAGATAGAATGATTCCTTCAACTTTATTCTTTTTCAAAATAGTTTCAGCTATTCTAGTTCCATTGCTTTTCATTACAAATTATAGAGTAATCTTCTGTGTATCTGTAAAATACTTTACTGGCATTTTGATAGGAAGTACAGTAAAATTGTATCTTAATTTAGGAGGAATTAACATCTTTACTATGTTCCTGAAGTCTACTTTATTCTTTATTTATGTAACCATTCTTGCTTTTTTTGTTGTTGGTTTCTTTGTTTTTGTGACAGAATCTTGTTTTGTCACCTGGGCTTGAGTGCATTGGTGTGATCATAGCTCATTGCAGTGTCAAAATTTTGGTCTCAAGCCATCCTCCTGCCTCAGCCTTCCTTAGTAGCTTAGGATTACAGGTGTGTGCCACCATGATCAGCTAATTTTTTTATTTTTTATTTTTTTAGAGAGTCGGTCTCGCTATGTTACCCAGGCTGGTCTCGAACTCCTAGCCTCAAGTCATCCTCCTGCCTTGGCCTCTGAAAGTGTTGGAATTACAGGTGTGAGCCACTGCGCCTGGCCCCTGCTTTTTTTTTTTTTTTCCTCCTTGAGATGAGGTCTCACTCTGTCACCTGGGCTGAAGTGCAGTGGTGTGATCATGGCTGACTACAGCCTCCAACTTCTGGGCTCTAGCGATCCTCCCATCTCAGCCTCTGGAGTAACTGGGACCACAGGCTGCACCACCATGCCCAGATAAAATTTTTTCCCCCGCTTTGTTTTGATTAATGCTTGCATGACATATTTTTTTCATCCTTTTACTTTCAGCCTGTCTGTATCATAACATTTGAAGTGAGTTTTTTGTAAATAGCATATAGTTAGGTTCTATTGTTCAATCCATTTTGTCAGTCTGTGTCTTTTAACTCTCTGCTGCTCTAGGCTGGGTGTCCTTTACCCTCATTTGTTTAGAACATTTACCTGTAAAGTGATTATTGATATCTTGAGACTTAAGGCTTATTCTGCCATTTAATGTTTTGTTCTTTGTTTGTTCTGTTTGTTGTTTTTTTTTAATATCTTTGTTTTCTTATTCTTGCTTCTCTGTGGGTTACTTGAATACTTGAAAATATTTTTCAAAATTACATCATTTTGCTTTATTTGAGTCTATCTTTTTTGGGGATGGGGGAAAGGGTCTCACTCTGTCACTAGGCTGGAGTGTGGTGGTGGCACGATCTCAGCTCACTGCAGCCTCAATCTCCTCCTGCCTTAGCCCTCCAAGTGGTTTGGACTGCATGCAAGTGTGTGTCACCATGCCTGGCTAATATTTGTAGAGACAGGGTTTCACCATGTTGCCCAGGCTGGTCTCAAACTCCTAGTCTCTAATGATCTGCCTGCATCAGGCTCCCAAAATGCTGGGAATACAGGCATGTGCTACTGTGCCTGGAGCTTCTTTAGTGGTCACTCTTAGGGACCACATTACACTCACATAACTTACCACAGTTTACTGGTATTGTCGTTTTACTAGTTTGAGGGAAGTATAGAAACATTACTTCCTTATGTCCTTTACTTTCTACTAGTTATAATTGTTTTAAAATATTTCTTCTAGGCCAGGCACGGTGGATCACCTGAGGCCAGGAGTTTGAGACCAGCTTGGCCAACATAGTGAAACCCCATCTCTACTAAAAATACAAGAAATTAGCCGGGTGTGGTGTTGGGCACCTGTAATCCCAGCAACTCAGAAGGCTGAGGCAGGAGAATCACTTGAACCCAGGAGATGGAGACTGCAGTGAGCTAAGATTGTGCCACTGCACTCCAGCCTGGGTGACAGAGTAAGACTCTGCCTCAAAAAAAAAAAAAAAAAAAAACCAGAGTGAGACTCTCCCTCAAAATAAATAAATAAAGGCCGGGTGCAATGGCTCACATCTGTAATCCCAGCACTTTGGGAGGCCAGGCTGGCAGGGAGAGTTGTGGAGGTGGCTTTTTACTACTGGGTAGGTGGAAACCTGGGCTCCCTACATGATTGGCACTAATAACGTGGGGTGGGACAGGGTTTCTTATCACCCAGTGTGGTTTCAAGTCCCAGCTCCTTGTCTACTTTCTTTATTGTTAACCCAGTGGGTGGGGTAGGGTGCCTAACTACAGCCCGCTGAGTGCAAGTCTAGGCTGTTTACTTCGCTTTTGTTGGTGTGGGTAGAGGTGAGGCCACAGTTCTTCTGGGGTGGTTGAATGTCTTTTGTGTTCTTTTATGAGATGGTCAGTCAAGTGCAGCCACAAGAGGAGACACAGGACAGGCTCAGGAAGACAAAGATTTTATGCTCACACCATGCAGAGCCACATGGGAAGCACCCCTAAGGGGTCAGGAGGCAGAAGACAGGAGCAAAGGGAAGTCATTATTGGCCAGAGCCTTCGTTGAGGTTTCCGTGAGACAAACAGGGTAGGGCAGGGGGAAGAATTTGGGATTGGCTGGTTTGAATAATTTCAGCGGGCTCTAAGCCACAGGCGTGGCCCAGAGTTGCCTGGCACCTGGCCCTGAGGTGATTAAGGCAGGAGTGTTGCCTCCTTGGGTTCTCTGGCAGGTGGATGAAGAAGGAAGGGCTCTGGATTGGTTAATTTGTATAGCAAAGGCTTGCAACAACACTGAGTCCTTTGCTACTTCTAAGAATTAACTAGCCTTGGGGGCAGTCTCTCCCCAGCCAGAAAGATCTTGAGAATGTCAAAACATCATAATAGTTCCTGCAATTCCAGCAGTTTGGGCGTAGGAGGGCAGATCACTTGAGCCCAGGAGTCCAAGACCAGCCTGGCCAGCATGGTGAAACCCTGTCTCTACTGAAATACAAAAATTAGCCGGGTATGGAGGTGCACGGTTATAGTCACAACTACTTAAGAGACAGGTGGGGGGATCACCTGAGTCTTGGGAGGTTGAGGCTGTAGTGAGCCATGATCCCCCACTGCACTCCAGCCCAGTGACAGAGTGACACCCTGTCTCAAAAAAGCCAAACCAAACATCATAATATAAAAAAAATAGACACAGAAGCTGAAGTAGAGCGATGATTTCAAAAGGTTTCTGTTGTGGGAGGCTGCCCGTTCCTCATCCTTTGGCTGGAGAGAGCGGGAGCAGGCTTTCGCTGGGGCTTTGTTATGTGCATTCATTGGGGTTTCTGGGTTGCTGACTTCTTCAGCTCCAAGTCTGGACTAGAAGAAGCACAAAGAAACCCAGGGAACTCAACGCCGTATCTTCCATGGGTCCTGAGGTCCCTAGCATGTCTCTTTCTCTTTCATAGCCCTTTAAGGGTTGTTTTATACATAGTGGTCAGGGATTTTTGTTGTACTTGGCAAGAGAAATAGAAAACTACCTCTACTCCATCTCTCAGAAGCGCAAGTCTCATGTTTGTTTTTAAAGGATGTTTTCATGGGGTGTAGAATTCTGTGTTGATGTTATTTTTCTTTTTGAGACAGACTCTTACTCAGGCTGGAGTGCAGTGGGCTCACTGCAGCCTCAACCTCCTGGGCTCAAGTAATCCTCCCACCTCAACCTCCCAAGTAGCTGGGACTGCAGGTGCCCACCACCAGGCCTGGCCAATTTTTTGTAGAGACAGGATTTTGCCATTTTGCCCCTGCTGGTCTCGCTCAAGTGATCCACCCACCTTGGCCTCCCAAACTGCTGGGATTACAGGGCAGCCACCACACCTGGCCCATCTTTTTTCTTTTAATACTTGAAAGATGTTATTCCACTGTCTTCTGGCCTGTACTATGCCTAATAAGATGTCTGTTGTCAGTTTTATCTTTGTTCCTGTATATATAATTTTTGTTTGTTTGTTTGTGTCTTGTGTTTTTTTTGAGACAGAGTTTCACTGTGTAGCCCAGGCTGGAGTATAGTGGTGCGATCTCAGCTCACTGCAACCTCTGCCTCATGTTCAGGTGATTCTCCTGCCTCAGCCTCCTGAGTAGCTGGGATTACAGGCATGCACCACCATGCCCAGTTGATATTTTGTATTTTTAGTAGAGATGGGGTTTCACCATGTTGACCAGGCTGGCCGGTCTCAAACTCCTGACCTCAAGTGATTCCTTCCCCCCACCACCCCCCGCCTCAGCCTCCCAGACTGCTGAGTTTACAGGCGTGAGTCACTGTGCTGGCCTATGTAATTTTTTTTTTTTTTTTATCTTTTTTATCTCCAGTGCTTTTAAGATTTTTATCGTTGGTTTTAAGCATTTGTCCTTTGTGTAGTTTTCTTCATGTTTTTACTGCTGGAATTTGTTGAGGTTCTTAGATCTGTACATGTATTATTTCTGTTAAATTTCTGTCAACTTTCAGTGACTTTTGAAAACTGAATTAACTTCTTTGGTGTAAGTTTTTCTTGAATATTAATATAGACTCATGTGAACTGATAGCTCAGTCAGGATATGAAACCATGCCTCATCCCAAAAACCTCCCTTGTGCTTTTCCTTTGTAGATAATTGTTATTTCTTGAAATATTTGTTATCGTTTTACCTTCAGACTCTAATGATGAATATCAGGAACAACTTAAAATTGTCCCATAGCTTACTGATAACGCTGTGTTGTTATTTTGAGATTTTCCTCTTTATGTTTTATTATAGATATTTTCTACCCATAATGAATATCTTCAAGTTCACTAATCTTTTCTTCTGTGTGGTGTTTTTGTTGTTGTTTGTTTTTGTTTTTTTTTTGAGACAAGGTCTTACTCTGTCACCCAGGCTGAAGTGCAGTGGCGCTGTCATAGCTCACTGCAGCCTCCAACTACAGGGCTCAGGTGGTTCTCCCATCCCGCATCAGCCTCTGGAGTAGCTGAGACTACAGGCACGTGCCACCACACCTGGCTAATTTTTGTATTTTTAGTAGAGATGGGGTTTTGCTGTGTTCCCCAGGCTGAGCTCCAAACTCCTGGGCTCAAGCAGTCCGCCTGCCTCAGCCTCCCAAAGTGCCGGGATGACAGGCATGAGCCACCGTACCTGGCGTATCTGGTGTATTTTTCATCCCAGAGATTCTGCTGTTCATGTATAGAAGTAGATTTATATCTATTTCCATGTTTCTTCTTAATGTGTTCTTCCATTTTCCATTTTCCATCTCCTTGAACATATGAATATAATATCCTTTTTAGGGTCATTGTCTTCTGATATCATCTGTGTTATTTCTGGGTCTTTTTCTATTTATTTCCTCCTTGTTACTGGTTATTCCTGTATCGTTGCATGCCCTGTACTGTTTGATTGGATGCCAGACTGGATGCTGGGGTTTTTGTGTTCCTTTAAAAAATGTTTTGAGCCTTATTGTGGGACAAAGTTGATTGGAACTAATTTGATCCTTTTGTGGTGTTGAAGCTTTATTAGGTAGATCTGGGCAGCCTTTAGTCAGGCAGTTCCTCAGCCTCGGTACTGTCGGCACTTTGGGTAATTCTTTGTTGTGAGGGGCTGTCCTGTGCATTTGAGGCTGTTTAGCAGCATCCCTAGCTTCCACCCACTAGATGCCGTAGCACCACTTAGCACACACTAAGAATGATTTTTACATTTTTAGAAAGTTGTAAAAAAAAAAAAATACGCCATAGAGACCACCATCTGTGGCCAGCAACACCAGAGTATTTACACAGAGATTACTTTCTTTTTTCTTTTCTTTATTTTTTTGAGACAGGGTCTCGCTCTGTCGCCCAGGCTGCAGTGCAGTGGTGTGATCACAGCTCACTGCAGCCTCAACCTCCCTGGGCTCAGGTGATCCTCCCACCTCAGCCTCCTGAGTAGCTGGGATTACAGGCGTGTGCCACCACACTGGGCTAATTTTCTTCTTATTTTTTGTAGAGACAAGGTTTGACCATGTTGCCCAAGCTGGTCTCAAACTCCTAGCCTCAAGAGATACACCCCCCTTGGCCTCCCAAAGTGCTGAGATGATAGGTATAAGTCACGGTGCCTGGCCTCCGCAGTGATTTCTGATCCCTGCTGTGGGAAACATTCTTTTAGTATTTGAGATAAACGGTGGTATGAGAGGGAAAAAAATCTCGCTTTTCCGGTATGGAGAGTAGCCAGGAGCACTGGCTTTGTAATTAGAAAGAGTATGAGTTAAGTCCATTATGTCTGTCACATAATAACTCTTTGACATTGGGCAAACTTTTAAACTCTCTGAGCCTTTTTCTTTTCTTGTGAAAGAGAGCTAATATGTACTTACCACTTAGATTTGTTAGAAAAATAAATGAGGCCCGTTGTGGCGGCTCATACCTATAATCCCAGCACTTTGGGAGGCTGAGGTGGGCGGATTGCCTGAGCTCAGGAGTTCAAGACCAGCCTGGCTAACATGGTAAAACCCTGTCTCTACTAAAAATACAAAAAAAAAAAAAAAAATAGCTGGGCGTGGTGGCACATGCCTGTAGTCCTTGCTACTTGGGAGGCTGAGGCGGGAGAATTGCTTGGACCCGGGGAGGCAGAGGTTACAGTGAGTGGAGATTGCACCACTGCACTCCAGCCTGGGTGACAGAGCGAGACGCCGTCTCAAAAAAAAAAAAAAAAAAGTAAATGAAAATGCTTAAAAGTAGATAGCTCAAGGCATGCATATAGCAGCTGTTATCTCACTACAGATGTGTGCCCCTGATTTGTAATTAGCTTTGATATGTGTGTATAGTTGTATTTTGCTAATTTGGAGGATTATCATCTATCTTTCAGGTCATGCAGAAGGCTTTTGTATGATGTGTACAATGCAAGCACATATTACCCAGGCACTCAGTAATCCTGGGGATGTTATTAAACCAATGTTTGTCATCAATGAGATGCGGCGTAAGTATTAACTATCGTAGTTTATATTCGTATTTATTACCTAGTTATTTTTTATTTTTTGAGACAAAGTCTCACTGTGTTGCCCAGGCTGGAGCATAGTCTCACTGTCTCGGCTCACTGCAACCTCCACCTCCCAGTTTCACACGATTCTCCTGCCTCAGCTTCTCAAGTAGCTGGGATTACAAACATGCTCCACCAGGCCCTTTTTAGTAGAGATGGAGTTTTTCCATGTTGGTCAGGCTGATCTCGAACTCCTGACCTCAGGTGATCCACCTGCCTTGGCCTCTCAAAGTGCTGGGATTACAAGTATGAGCCACCACACCTGGCCTGTTACCTAGTTATTCTTAATGTCCAACTGGTAAAAAAAACTGAACCCCTTGTGTGTTAGAAAACAAATATATTTTTATCATATGTGGCTGTGTCTTCAATAACAAATTTTTAGTAAAACATTTGCTATATAAACACATTTTGAAACTTAAAAGATGACAATATAATAAAGACTATTCAATTTAATATAACAAATTTTAAATAAAAATCAGTATGTTAAAATCATTGGTAAGTTTTACAGTGTTTTTTGTGCCAACACTTGGATTTCTATGCTGAGTAATACTAATTCTGTTATTGTCTGGCCTGTTTTCATAAACAGCTTTTAATTAGTTTCAATTTGGTGAATGAATATTATACTATACACAGTGACAGGGAATGTCAAAAATAAAGGTAATTAGGCTACTGTGGACACACTGCCTGTGGATTAGCCGCCTCTGCAAGGAGCAGTAAAAATAAATAAATAAGGTTAACTCTCTTTTTTCTTTTTCTTTTTTTTTTTTAGTAAGACTGTGTCTCACTATGTTACTCAGGCTAGGCCTGAAATCCTGGCTCAAGTGATCCTCTTGCCCAGTTGAGTAACTGGGATTACAGATGTGTACCAGTGGGCCCAACTTAATTATAGTCTTCAAAGAATTTATATTCAGAGCTTAGCAAATTTGTGGATAAATTTTACTTTCTTGTAGTTAATTTTTAAATTTTAAATGGATAGGTGCATGAAATTTTTTTGCATACTTTTTGTGTGTTTTTGCAATAAATTTTTACATCATGTTAATTAACTGAGTTGGAATAAAAAATGCAAACCAACAAAACTGTAACTCTTCATCTGGTATCTAACTGAATAATTATAGGGATGCATAATTATACACTAACAAACTGTAATCTTTTTGCCTAGAAAGCCACTGAAAATTAAAGAGGTGTTATTGGCACTTGACATTATTGATACACCACAACAGACAAGCCAAAAACCTTTGAAATATTATTGAAGCCTGACAAAATTTAGTCAGGCAGGTTTGGATTGTTTATACATTCATTCATTCATTCATTCATTCGAGATGGAGTCTTGCTCTGTCGCCCAACCTGGAGTGCAGTGGCATGATCTTGGCTCACTGCAACCTCCGCCTCTTGGGTTCAGGTGATTCTCCTGCCTCGTGCTCCCTAGTAGCTGGGATTACAGGTGTGTACTACCATACCTGCCTAATTTTGTAGTTTTAGTAGAGACAGGGTTTCACCATGTTGGCCAGGCTGGTCTTGAACTCCTGACCTCAGGTGATCCATTGCCTTGGCCTCCCAGGCATAAGGTACCGCGCCCGGCTGTTTATACATATATTTATTTTTTTTAATTTTATTTATTTTTTTGAGACAGAGTCTCGCTCTGTTGCATAGGCTGGAGTGTAGTGGTGCCATCTTGGCTTACTGCAACCTCCGCCTCCTTGGTTTAAGCGATTCTCCTGCCTCAGCCTCCTCTGAGTAGCTAGTGCCACCACAGTGGCTAATTTTTTGTATTTTTAGTAGAGGCACGTGCCACCACACTGGCTAATTTTTTGTATTTTTAGTAGAGATGGGATTTCACTGTGTTAGCCAAGATGTTCTCGATCCCCTGACCTCATGATTTGCCTGCCTCTGCCTCCCAAAGTGCTGGGAGCCACCATGGGAGCCACCATGCCTGACCACATATATTTATTTTTATACATACTTACATAGCAGGCATGACTAACATTTTTAAACCCAGTCTTTTAAGAAAATGTCACTGTGCTGTATGTGTGTGTGTATACATCCACTGATACACACGTGGTTGAATCATGAAGTTGTCACTTGTAGGTCTAAACTGGTGGAGTGTTGGCAGTTTCATATGATTTAAGCTAGAACATATTTTTATACATTCATATACATGTAAAATTCAGTATGTATGTTTTATTGTGATATTGCTTATACTTTTATGTTAATTTTTAATCATAATTTTAAAAATAGTTTGGTCTTGTAGCTGTTTAATTAGTTAGAAACAGGACTGAAATGTTACTGTGCACCTGCAGATGGAATTTCTTCTGTGGGTCATTGAAATAGAGTTAAATAGGATGTGATGTTTATGTTTTGAATAGATTCTCTTATAGAGATCTAGCACCAATTTAAAATCACCAACATAACATTTTGGACAAACTTGAGACAAAACAGCCAGTTTATTCAAGTATAACTTTATTAACTTGCTAAAAACATGAGTCACTCTGTAGCTACTCTCTGGACTCTCAGAAACTCTAGGTGCTGTGGACTTTTAATGGTTTAAAGCAGGGGCCCCTAACCCCTGGGCCGTGGACTACTGGTACCGGATGTGGCCTGTTAGGAACTGGGCCGCACAGCAGGAGGTGAGCAGCAGGTGAGCATTACCGCCTGAGCTCCGCCTCCTGTCAGATCAGCGGCAGCGTTAGATTCTCATAGCAGCTCAAACCTTATTGTGAACTGCGAGCGCATGGGATCTAGGTCACACGCTCCTTATGAGAATCTCATGCCTGATGATCTGAGCTGGAACAGTTTCATCCCAACCCCCTCCTCTGTTCTGTGGAAAAATTGTCTTCCATGAAACTGGTCCCTGGTGTCGAAACAGTTGGGGATTCTGGTCTAAAGGGCATGATCCTGCTTATAGCTTATATTAGTGGCTTATGTTAGTGCTGTTTCCTTATTATATAAGTATTTGGGAGTTTTCCAACCAACATATTATTATAAGATATATTTTGGGGGATACCGCTTACGGTAATTGTATGTAATGATAAAGCCTTGTCTTTACTGAAATTTTATAGGTATAGCTAGGCACTTCCGTTTTGGAAACCAAGAAGATGCCCATGAATTCCTTCAGTATACTGTTGATGCTATGCAAAAAGCATGCTTGAATGGCAGCAATAAGTAAGTACGACAAAGCGCCAGTCATTTCTTCAATTGGCATCTCTGGTTGTAACTTACCAGAATTCATTTTCACCTTTTTTGTTGGAAGCACATAGAACTTCGTTCATTTTACCTTTTGGCTTGCTCTGCCTCTTCCTCAGATGATGTGCACTATTTTAAAATGGTTGAAATTTATATGTGTATCATACTATAACAGTTTGCATTTGCTCAATGACAGATGTCAAGAAATAAGCATTGGTCTTGCCCCTATTTAATTTCTGGTTATCAGCAGATGTCTACACATCTCACACTAGCTGCTTCTCCTTTCTAGTTGTGCCTGATGTTTTCTTTTCTCTGCTGCCCTCCAGCCTGTATTTATTTCCTGAACCCCCACCCCAGTCAGTTACTGATTTCTGTAGCTTGTTCCTTAAAATGTAAATGCAGAGTCAAGGAAGAATGAGGGGACAGTTAGATAATGCATCCTAAGCCTCTTGGTGCTGTCTGAGCACACCTGGTAGCTCTCCCTCTGTGTTCTCCCTGCCCTGGCACCACCCTGTCTAGTCCTTCAACGTCTGGGTGGTGACAGACTTGGGTCGGAGGAAAACTCTGCCTTTTCCGTCTCAGCTGCCTTTCCTCCTGCCCAGGCTGTGGCACCCCAAGGCTGCCTTCTTCCTGCTTCACGACCAGACTCCTGCCTTGCTTCCCGAGTCCCTTCCTGACAGACACAGCTGCCACAGCTCTGCCTCTCCTCCCACCGCTCCCAGACCTCCCTGTGTTCTGGCCTGGCAGGGCTGCTCTTGGGCTGCCACACATGTGTCCTTTTATTTTTTGTGGCTGTCCTGTTTGAATTCTTGCTCTTTTGTAAGCTCACATGTGTTTGAAATCTGGTCACAGCATCTGCAGTTATTGCAAAGCTCTTCTCTCATGTCACTGTTTGATGTTTTTCAGATTAGACAGACACACCCAGGCCACCACTCTCGTTTGTCAGATATTTGGAGGATACCTAAGATCTAGAGGTAAGCTTTTGCTTATAAGTTGATAAAATGATAGATGCATGCAGTTAAAAAATGCTAATAGTAGGACAGGGTTAATAAGGAAAAGTACTTCTCTCCAGCCCAGATTCTCTTTCCTTTTACCCAGAGGCAACCCTGGTGCTAGGTTGTAGTAAATCCTTTGGTAGTTTCCTATGCATGAACAAACTGGCAGCATACTGTGTGCACTGCTTCCATTTGTCTCTTCATATTAGCAGTCTTTTCACATTTCAGCACGCAGAGGTCTAACAGAGCCTTCGACAGTTGCATTAGTGTCCGTTTATTCAGTCCCCATTTAGGTTGTTTCAGGTTTGTTGTTGTTACCATCCATGCTTCATTGAGCATCCATGCACGCATGCTTTATGTCTGGGTAAAAGTATATATGTAGGATCAATTCTTAGTATTAGAATTTCTGGGTCACAGCGTGTGTGTACTGTAATTTTAATACTGTCAAGTTGTCCTTCTAAGAGGTTATACCAGTTTTGATTCAAACCAGTGGGATATGAGGGGCCAAATTCATAACACTTCACTCGCGTTATGAGTAGTATTAATTTAAAAAAATTTTTGTTCAATTGATAGAAAAATTACAGTTAAAAAATTTTAAATTTCAAATTGTATTTTGTCATTTCAATAGTTGATGTTGCTTTAATGATTACACTTATCTTTTGCATTTTATTTTTATTTCAGTCAAATGTTTAAATTGCAAAGGCGTTTCAGATACTTTTGATCCATATCTTGATATAACATTGGAGATAAAGGTAAATTTCATAGTTATGGGAGTAATTACATTTTTAAAATAAGCCATTTTATGTAACTGTATAGTTCATTTATACTTTAGACTACTTGTTAGAGAATATAAGTTGAATAATTCAGTATGCTAAGATTTCATTTGGAGGGATTATTCAAGCTTTGTAGTAAGTATCGTAAAAAAAAGCTCTAAAAGTCTTTTATTACCCTTTGAATTTTCTTTCTTCTTCTTTTTCTTTTGAGATGGAATCTCACTCTGTGGCCCAGGCCTGGAGCACAGTGATCTCAGCTCACTGCAACCTCCGCCTCCCAGGTTCAAGTGATTCTTCTGCCTCAGCCTTCTGAGTAGCTGGCAGTCTACAGGCATGCACCACTATGCCCAGCTAATTTTTGTATTTTTAGTAGAGACAGGGTTTCACCATATTGGCCAGGGTCTCGAACTCCTGACCTCGTGATCCACCTGCCTCAGCCTCCCAAAGTGCTCGGGATTACAGGCGTGAGCCACCGCACCTGGCCTGAATTTTTCTTTAATATCTTAATAAAACCAGATTTTCATGTCTATATTAGCCAGATATAGATGGTAATTCTTTAGAAAACTGTTTTGCTTCTTGCATTTTCCTTTTGTTTTTTTTTTTTTTTGAGACAGAGTCTCACTCTGTGCCCAGGTTTTGAGACAGAGTCTCACTCTGTGCCCAGGCCGGAGTGCATTGGTGCAGTCTCGCTGTAGCCTCAGTCTCCCAGGTTTTAGTGATGCTTCCACCTCAGCCTCCCCAGTACCACAGAATATAGGCATGTACCACCACGCCCAGCTCATGTTTATATTTTTAATAGAGATGGGATTTCACCATGTTTCCCAGGTTGGTCTCAAACTCCTGAGCTCGAGTGATCTTCCAGCCTCAGCCTCCCAGAGTGCTGGGATTACAGGTGTGAGCCACTGTGCCCAGCCTGCCTCTTAGATTTTCTGAATTCATATTTTTTGTCCTTCTTGAGCTTGCATTTTTCTGATTGTAGATGTAATACATGCTTATGATAAAAATGAGTAACATTGCAGATACATGTAAAATGCTGTCCCTCAGAATGAACTCTTTTTAACAGTTTGATATGTACTGCTCCAGAATATATTGTTTACTTTTTATATAAATGGGATTGTGTCTGATGTCTGGCCACTCACTGCTTGCATGTAATTCTGTTGGAGACCTTTCTGTGTGAATGTGTTCTCTGGGCAGTGTGTGGTGCAGTGAATGGATGGACCGGAATTCCTATGCTGAATTCCTTGCTGGTAGATATTTGGTTTGCTTCCAGTTTCATGCTGTTTTAAGTAATGCTGCAGTGAGCATCCTCAATATATTTTGTTCACTTTAATCTGCCCATTTTTAATGAGAGGGGATATAATTTGGTGTGTAGATGTATGAAAGTGAACATCATACTACTAAAGGAAAACTTTTTTTACATAAAAATTTTCATTTGCTTTTGTATCTTTGAGTCTTCCATTCTTTCTTTTAAAAAATAAGTGGCATGGCTGGGCATGATGGCTCACACCTGTAATCATAACACTTTGGGAGATCGAGGTGGGAGGATCGCTTGAGCCCAGGAGTTTGGGACCAGCCTGGGGAATATGGTGAGACCCCTGTCTCTACAAAAAATGAAAAAATTAGCTGGGCATGGTGGCCATGCCTGTGGTCTGAGCTGCTCATGCTGTGGTCTGAGGCTGAGGTGGGAGGATTGCTTGAGCCCAGGAGGTCGAGGCTACAATGCGTTGTGAATGTGGCACTGCACTCCAGTCTGGGCGGCAGAGCGAGACCCAAACACAAGTGGCAGTGTGTGGTGACGTGGTATTTGTGCCTCTTCTTTTTCCAGGCTGCTCAGAGTGTTAACAAAGCATTGGAGCAGTTTGTGAAGCCGGAACAGCTTGATGGAGAAAACTCATACAAGTGCAGCAAGTATGTTGGGTGGTGACTTGGTTCTTGCTGCTGGCTGTCGCAGTGGGGTTGGCCGGCAGGCTTTGTTGAGAGCGTTTGGTGTGTCTGAAAGCCCCCTCTAGGTTGCTTGAGTTTCTGATACTCTTGGGGAAGATACTGGGTCCCTGTCATCCAAAGACCAGAGCCTGCAGTGTCTCGGTGTGTGCATTCCTGTAAGACATGCAGCTCTGTGCCCATCAAAGCCTGGGGCATAACATTACTGGGCAGATTTGGATGGGAGGAGAGAGGTAAAATTATCTTTGTATCCCATGGCAGTGCTGCTTCCGGTGTGGCTGGGCACCCCCTATCTGCTGAATAGCATTCTCATTGACTTTCTTATGATAAGAGGGCTGATGTTGGTGGAGAGTCACTTTCTTCTGGGATAGCTAGGATCCTTCTCTCTTAGGGTGGGTACCCAGGGCTTGGAATAGCATTTGCTGGAAAACTCTAATTTTGATTATTCAAACTAATATGTTTCCCTGTGAAGTCAAGAGTACCTATTTTAAGAAAACTCATGCCTGTAATCCCAGCACTTTGGGAGGCCAAGGCGGGTGGATCATGGGTCGGGAGTTCAAGACCAGCCTGACCAAAATGGTAAAACCCTGTCTTTACCAAAAATACAAAAATTAGCCAAGCATGGTGTCACATGCCTATAATCCCAGCTACTCAGGAGGCTGAGGCAGGAGAACTGCTTGAATCCAGGAGGCAGAGGTTGCAGTGAGCCGAGATCATGCCACTGCACTCCATCCTGGGTGAGAGAGTGAGACTCTGTCTCAAGAAAAAAAAGAAAGCTCTTTCGTATGTTGTTAAGTAGATTTCCATGTTGTAGTCAGATAATATGGGTAACTTTTTTATTATCAAGTCTTCAAGACCAGAGGGATTTTGCTTTTGTTTTAAATTCCACAGACATTTCTAATCTTTATTTTTCTTCCTTTTATTTCTGGTTAGGGATTTCTTTTCACATAATAATAATTATTATTATTTGAGATGGAGCCTTGCTCTGTCGTCCAGGCTGGAGTACAGTGGCTCAATCTCAGCTCACTGCAACCTCCGCCTCCTGGGTTCAAGTGATTCTCCTGCCTCAGCCTCCTGAGTAGCTAGGACTACAGGTGCATGCCACCACACCTAGCTAATTTTTGTATTTTTAGTAGAGATGGGGTTTCACCATGTTGGCCAGGATGGTCTCAATCTCGTGACCTCATGATCTGCCTGCCTCGGCCTCCCAAAATGTTGGGATTACAGGTGTGAGCCACTGAGCCTGGTGAATTCTTATTTTTAAATCAGATGAATTTAAGACTTACGTTTTTGGCCTGACACAAACATGGTGAAACCTCGTCTCTACTAAAAAATACAAAAAAATTAGCTGGGGTGGTGGCGCACACCTGTAGTCCCAGCTACTCGGGAGGCTGAGGCAGGAGAATAGCTTGAACCTAGGAGGCGGAGATTGCAGTGAGCTGAGATTGCACTACTGTACTACAGCCTGGGTGACAGAGACTCTGTTTTAAAAAAAAAAATTCTTTTCACATAATTATACCAGTCTGAACATGTTAGTTTTTCAGTTTCTTTTGAATTGAGAGAAACTTGTGTTAACCTAATTTTAACATTATTGGTGGCCCATGTGGCTTGGTTTTTCAGAATTGTCCTATTTTTCTTTCCTTTCATGCTAATTAAGCAGTTTCCCCCTGTATTTTTTTTTTTAATTTTTTTTTTGAGACGGAGTTTCGCTCTTGTTACCCAGGCTGGAGTGCAGTGGCGTGTTCTTGGCTCACTGTAACCACCGCCTCCTGGGTTCAAGCGATTCTTCTGCCTCAGCCTCCCAAGTAGCTGGGACTACAGGCACACGCCACCATGCCCAGCTAATCTTTGTGTTTTTAGTAGAGACGGGGTTTCACCATGTTGACCAGGATGGTCTTGGCCTCTTGACCTCGTGATCCACCCGCCTCAGCCTCCCAAAGTGCTGGGATTATAGGCATGAGCCACTGAGCCCAGCCCTCCCCCTGTATTTTTGATGTTAATATTTTCACTGTTGGTTGAAGGCTGGTGGTTTTCATCCAGTGTCCTTTTTGGAACCTTAATGTAAAATGTTTAGAATTATAACAAGAAAGACCAAAATATTAAAAATTGTGTATATATATTCATCTTCTTAAACTTTTGTTTCTGTTTGTTTCAAGGTGTAAAAAGATGGTTCCAGCTTCAAAGAGGTTCACTATCCATAGATCCTCTAATGTTCTTACACTTTCTCTGAAACGTTTTGCAAATTTTACTGGTGGAAAAATTGCTAAGGTATGTGGATGATGTCATTAATCATCTTTTATGTGGAGCCTTTCAAGGCTTACGTGTCCGGAGCTATTAAGGATTCTAAATAACCTGGTTGAACAACTTTGGTGACCAGTTTTCTAAGTTCTGTGAGCATTTGGTGGTGGAAAAAATTGGTCAGAGCATGGAGGCAGCAGTTCTGCGTGTGTGCTTATGAGGGTGGGCCCTGCAGCTCACTGGACTTTCTAATGACAAAATTGGTAACTGTTACCTCCATTTGGGCTTCATTGTCCCTTTTGTTGGTATCCATGGTTATGAGGGGATATAGGGAGAGCCTATATAATCTGAAATCCAAAGAGGACTTCCTGCTAGACTTTGTACAGGAGGTCAGGAGTTGTGAGACCAGTCTGGCCAACATGGTGAAACCCTTCTCTACTAAAAATACAAAAATTAGCCTGACGTGGTGGCACACCTGTAATCCCAGCTACTCAGGAGGCTGAGACAGGAGAATGGCTTGAACCAGGAGGTGGAGGTTGCAGTGAGCAGAGATTGCACCACTGCCCTCCCGCCTGGGCAATAGAGTGAGACTCCATCTCAAAAAAAAAAAAAAGTGGCTAAATGCATTAGGTTTTTGCTAGAACATCACAAGGTGCAAGTGTTCTGTGGGTCTCCCCATCTAGGAAGTCCTAAATACCCTCTCCCTGAATGTGTGGAATGATCTGTGCCCTCAGAAATGTTTCTCCTTTCTCCATTTCTGTGTAGGATGTGAAATACCCTGAGTATCTTGATATTCGGCCATATATGTCTCAACCCAACGGAGAGCCGATTGTCTACGTCTTGTATGCGGTGCTGGTCCACACTGGTTTTAATTGCCATGCTGGCCATTACTTCTGCTACATAAAAGTAAGCTGTGCAGATTTGCTAATGACTATTGTTACATACAGGCTGGAAGACAGCACTAGCATTCTTGGGGTGGGGAGAGATGGAACTTTTACAGTTAAAATGTGAATACCCGTTGCAATAGTATTTCTCTTGGCTGGGCATGGTGGCTTACACCTGTAATCCCTGCACTTTGGGAGGCTTAGGCAGGTGGATCACTTGAGGTCAGGGGTTCGAGACCAGCCTGGCCAACATGGTGAAATCCCCTCTTTACTAAAAATAAAAAAATTAGCTGGGTGTGGTGGTGTGTGCTAGCAATCCCAACTGCTCCAGAGGCTGAGGCAGGAGAATCACTTGAATCGAGAGGTGGAGGTTGCAAGATCATGACACTGCACTCCAGTCTGGGTGACAGAGTGAGACTCCATTGCAAAAAAATACAATTCTCTTGACTCTGTTTCACACTTAATTAAATCTAATCTCTCCCTTTTATGGGCTCTCATTTACAGGCTAGCAATGGCCTCTGGTATCAAATGAATGACTCCATTGTATCCACCAGTGATATCAGATCGGTACTCAGCCAACAAGCCTATGTGCTCTTTTATATCAGGTATTGTCATGAAAACAAATTGTCAAATTTTCTGGTATGTCATTTCTTCTCTTCTTATCAACATATTGAAATTCAGTATTCAGTGTTTTTTTTTTTTTTTTTTTTTTAAAAAAAACCCAGCAGCTTAAAGATCGACTCTGGCCTGGCATGGTGCCTCATGCCTATATTCCTAGCACTTTGGACAGCTGAGATGGGAGGATCACTTGAGCCCAGGAGTTCAAGACCGACCAGCCTGGGCAACATAGTGAGACCACAACTCTACAGAATACAAAAAAATTAGCTAGGCGTGGTGTTGTGAGCCTGTGGTCTCATCTGCTTGGGAAGTTGAGGTTAGAGGATCACTGGGGAGGTTGAGCCTGGAATAAGCCATGATTGAGCCACTGCATTCCAGCCTGGGTGACAGAGCAACACCCTGTCTCAAAACAACAAACCAGCAAAAACCATCAACTCTGCTGTGTGCCTGGAGAGTATGGAAGGTAGTGTCTGAGTGTGATGATGAGTTTGCTACGCTTCCCACTCTACGGCGGAGAGCACTGAAGGTGCAGCTGCAGGGAGAGGTGGTAGCTGAGCTGGGTGGGCTTCTGCTGCGGGCAGCAATGGAGTGGGCCAGGAGCTGCAGGACAGTGAGTGAAGACCTCGGGAAGGGGCCTCTGAGCACCTGGTGTGGTCACAGCCAGCACCTCCCAATTGTGGAGCACAGGTCAATCGCCTTCCGGGCCAAGGCCAGTGCCCGCGCCCAGCTCTGTCCTGTTGTGGCTGCATACTCTTTTGACTCACTTATTCCATTTTTGGAAAAATTTTTGATAGTGGAAAATTAAGAATATCCTAAAATGTCTTAACTGCTTAATGCTCATGTCTGCATGTTGAAATAGTAAACACTGGCATTGAATTTCAGCAGTTGGGCTGAAGCACAGATGATGATCAGAGGAGGCCTCTGAGGCCAAGATGAGGGGTTGGATTTTGTTTCTCACTTTTTTGGACACTATAGATTTTCTAGAGTGGCATATATTTATAATTAGAAAAATATAAGCCTGGGCAACAAAGTGAGACCCCATCTCTACGAAAAATGAAAAACTTAGCCAGGACTGGTGGTGCATGTCTGTGGTCCCAGCTACTCAGGAGGCTGAGGCAGGAGGGCAAGGCCACAGTGAGTGTTGACTATTCCACTGCACTCCAGCCTGGGCAACATAGCAAGACCCTGTCTCAAGAAAAGAAAAATATAAGCAACAGAAAAGAAACACCTTTCAGATAAAACAGCAGTTTCAGAATACACAGTTTTAAAAACTTTACCCAATTATCCTTGTTTCCTGATCTGAGTGCCTGACATCAACCTAAAGGAAAGGATGCCTGTAGCTCTGTACTGTGTAGCATAAACATGCTATTTTTTCCATCAGTTTTCTGCCTCAGGGGTTAAATGCTGTTGAATTTGTAAATGAATCTCTCCTAAGGAGGTATCCTGTGTAACCCTAAGTATCACTGTCCTTGCTCCAGGTCCCATGATGTGAAAAATGGAGGTGAACTTACTCATTCCACCCACAGCCCCGGCCAGTCCTCTCCCCGCCCTGTCATTAGTCAGCGGGTTGTCACCAACAAACAGGCCGCACCAGGGTTTATTGGACCACAGCTTCCCTCTCACATGATAAAGGTAACAGTCCATAGGGAAAATAAAATTTTTATGTCAATTTAAAAAATGTAACTTCACAGGGGGTCCCGGGGAGCTGGGGAGAGGTAGCATGGGGAGAAATGCCAGATATAGGTGATGGGGAGGAAGGCAGCAAAACACGCTATGTGTGTACCTATGCAACAATCTTGCATGTTCTTTACATGTACCCCAAAAGTAAAATGCAATTAAAAAAAAAGAGTGTATATGGGGGGCTGGGCGCAGTGGCTCACTTCTGTAATCCTAGCACTTTGAGAAGCTGACTTG